>CAUYRT010033674.1:0-33674 GCA_963574885.1 Lepilemur ruficaudatus | reverse complement strand
GAAGAAGACCCCCAAAGCAATCAATGCAGCTACAAAAATAAACAAATGGGATCTGATCAAATTAAAAAGCTTCTGCACAGCTAAAGAAACTATCACTACAGCAAATAGACTACCCACAGAATGGGAGAAAATATTTGCTCTTTACACCTCTGACAAAGGTCTGATAACAAGAATCACCCTAGAACTCAAAAGAATTAACAAGAAAAAATCAAAAAACCCCATTTATAAATGGGCAAAGGAGATGAACAGAAACTTCTCCAAAGAAGACAGAATAATGGCCAAAAAACATCACCCCATTTTTATTTAGCTTTTTCTATGAGAGTTGTTGCATATTCTAGATACATGTTCTTAAAGCAAGGTGGTGGTGGTGCAAAGATAAAGGAGAAGAACAGCAGGAAAGATTAGAGGACCTAGTGCCAGACCTGCCTGGGTTACAGCACAGGGACCACTGAGAGGCAATGGGGAAACGGGAGCTTTTCAATCAAGTGCTGGGTCCATTGGGCCTCCATGTGGGAAAAAAATGAACTCAACCCTTACTCCATGCACAGAAATCATTATCAGACAGATCACAGACTGAAATGTGAAAAGGTAAAATGATAAAGTTTTTGGAAGAAAACAGGAGAAGAATTTTATGACAGCATGCAAAAAGCGTCAGTCTCAAAACAATACACAGGTCAAGTATCACTTATCCAAATGCTTGGGACCAGAAGTGTTTCAGATTCGGTTTTTTTTTTTTTTTTTTTTTGGATTTCGGAATATTTTCATTATGCGCTGTACTTATAGTTGAGCATCCCTAATCCAAAAATCCAAAATCCGAAATACTTTAACGGATATTTATTTCTTCTGAGCATCATGTCATCACTCAAAAATTTCAGATTTTGGAGCATTTTGGATTTTGGATTTTAAAATTAGGTATACTCAACTTGTACTGATAAAATAGACTGCTTAAAAATTAGAATGCCTCTTCAATAAAGAAAAATATCATTAAAAACATTGGAATGGCTCATCAAAACATATTATTAAAAGAATAAAAATGCAATATGTAGACTTGATTAAGAAATTTGCAGTAAATATCTGGTGTGTGTTTTCAACACTAGCTCAAAACTTCTTTGGAATAAATGGAATAAAAGAGTAACTAGCATTTATTGATAACTTACTGTGTGTTTGGCACAGTGCAAAGTGCTTTATCCATCATTATTGAATTTAATCCTCGTGGAAACCCTCAATGAGAGGTGTTACTAAATCCATATTTCGCAAGATGAGGGGTTGGGTGGTGGTTCAAAGAGTTGTATTTAGATGTTAAGTAGCTTATCCAAGCTCACAAAGATAGCAAATGGCGTAGTCAGGAGTCAAACCAAATCCCTCAGCCCCTGTGTAACTCTGGAAATTGAGCTCTCAACTAGTGTATTCTGCCTTCCATCCTTTCTCTCATCTTTCCATCTTTCTTATCCTTCCTTCCTTCCTTCTTTTCTTTCAATCTTCCTATTGTAGTATAAGGCCTTAAATTAAGTTCCAGTATTCTGTGCTGCATTGACATTTGGTGAAATTGGGAGGACCTCAAATGGTCTAATTTTAAGGCCCCCTCCTGACTCTGCTCCCTTGGATAAGGCCCCCTAGCCAAACAATACTCCTTATCAAGGGGACCAAGTGAAGTTTTGGCTTATGCCTGATTAATAGGTTTCAGTTCTCTGCCAGCCCATAGAAATGTTTAAATAAGTCAGTTCCATCCTCCTGCAGGAAGCAGGGGACACTCCATCCTATTGATACTACAAAGCATACCTCCCACAGCCTCTGCGCATTCACTCTACTCCCACGTGCAGCTCCCGTGTAGCCATGCATAATGTGATCACGCCTACAGTTTTGCTTGCACCTTAAAGATGATGTTTTGTTTAAATGTGCTAAGAAAATATCACCTCTACGTATAGCCAGTGGTCCCAGCATGACTTCAGATCTCTGACACCCAGCAACGCAAAGATGGCAGGACTTTATAGGGAAGATACATAATATTCTGGCAAAGTGACAATGAAGGCTTAGGAAAGGTCAGCTGGATTCTTGCCACTAAGAAGATGCTGGTTGAAGTGGTAGTCCTCCATCTCCTAAAGGAAAGACAATACGGGTGCTAACACACTGGGAACAGTGAGTGATACTCCAGGCTGAAGGATTACTCCAAACTAGACCCTGAGCAGGTTCCCCGTTTTGAGGTCCCAAGAAAGGGAAGCTCAAAACTTGAGATTCCATCAGAGCCTCAGAGATCTAGAACCACACCTAGTCCAAATGAGTCAGTGGGTAAGAAGATTTCCAGGGAAGGACAAGGAACCTGGCTCCAGGCGTGGGCTGATGCCTCAAACTATTATTCCCTGCCTCTACTCCCAGTTGCTGAAAAGTTACGCCCACCTTGCTTCTCGGCTAACTTCATCCCCAATATTGGACACTATCGGGTTCTAGCTTATTATTTCCCCACAAAGGAACTGAAATCCAAACTTTGTCTTTTCTACTCCAAGCAATAGAAAACTTAGGGATGAAACTCTCGAGAGAAAATATTTCACGACACTCAAAACCGCGAGCATGAAAATGCTTAAGTCAACCATGATTCAAGTTGGTCATGTCTTGCAAGCCCTCTGGTTCTATCACCCTCTGACAATCGTCATTCAGTCATAGGGTCTCAACAGTCATGCTCTCTCCCAGGGGTTGTCAGCCCAGATGCACATCCGGGGGAAATGCCTGGGACCAGGATCGTGCTGTTTATAAAGTGCTCTGAGTGGTTCTAATGTCAAGGCAGGATTGAGAACACTGAGCTACTCCAAACTTCTCTAATTACAAGTGAAGCCAGGAAGACTCTGAGCTCCCAACAAAAGGTGGGTCAGTAGCCCACAGTCATTTAGGATGAAACCTGTGTTGACTCACTCAGATTAGTGTTTTTACTACTTTACACAACTTTATAGCTCTGTTATAGGCGAATAAGAAAGAATGCCAATGAAATTCATCTTCTTACTTCGCATCTTAGGAGACTGGCTGAGCTCTCAGTTGGCTAGAAAGGTCCATAAATTTCCCAGGTAAATGTATACCAGATGTGTTTGGCAACAAAGTCACAGAGAGAGTAAGAGCCACATAAAAGGAATTGGATTCTATCCCACTCTACAAGGATGGCAAAGGGACAGAAAACATTTATCTTTTTTTCCCTCTCCTTGGTCTGCAAAAAATTAAGCTGGCTTACAACTAAGACACACACAGACATTTACATACAGCACTTTTAAGAAAGACAGCAGATGAAACGGAAATAGAGATAAAGAATCAGGAACAGGAAAAACATCTTTAAGGATAAAAAGAAAAAATGTGTATACAGAGATATTGAATGCACAATGAAACATTATTTGTAGGTGCTTAAGACTGAAGAAAATAATACCTAAATATTTATTTAAAAGAATTTAATTAAGAATATGATGGAATGTCCATACTATGAAGTCATTAAAAAATGAGGTAGCTGTCTTTGGAGTCATCTCCAAAACAAGCTGAAACACGTGCCAGTTCAGACCAGAGCTCGTAGCCTGCTGCACGTCTGGGAGGAGAGACAGGGGCAGTGGCGGATGCCCTGGGGAGGAGACCCGGAGTGGGGAGAGATGGGGCAGGAAGCAGACACTCATGACATGCCTCTTCTATATATATCATGCATCCGAATTACCCAAATAAAAATAAATTAACACGAGGGCTATCTTTAAAAGAGGTGTGTATAACTTTTAGAAAAGTAGAAATTTAAGACTAAGAAAAGGAAAAACTCAGGAACTTAAGGTCCTGAAAATTTAAAAATTTCCTTCCTGGCCTATGAAGAAAGTATGGGAAAGGACGGCAGAACTTGGGAAAGCTACCTGAGGCCAACACTGAATAACGTTCCCAGCCCCGTGTCTGGGTTCCTCTGGCAACAGCAGAAACCATCCAGTTGTGTCGGCAGTGACATTCCCCCCTCCACCCCAGACATCGGGCAGCACCCATGGCCCAATGTGACCTCCTACTTGGAACACTTTCTCCTTCAAGCCAGAAACCCCGGTCCTCAAGGTGCCATCCCTGGGCACTGCCTGGCTGCAGCTGGGCACACTCATTTGGGGCGAGGCCTACACCGCACAGCCCCTGCCGGGTGTTCCACCTCCTCCACGCTTGCCATGTGACAGGGAGACTTGGTCATCTTTGGTCACAGGCCCACATGGTAGTGACGACAGATCATGCCTTGACGTGAGAGCCGTTTCCTGGAGACAAAGTATCCTATAACACTAGGCATGTCGGACAGTATGCACTCTCAGAGATTCTAAATTATAGACTCTTCCAGCAGTGACACCTTGAATCGTGCCATCCAAACAAACTCCTACATCTCCCCTCGGGTCTGTTCTGTTTGTCCTCTACGTGACACTATCAGTTAGGGATATTGATTTACATATTTCCCCCCGACCTTTCTCCCTTTATCTTCCCCAGGGAAGCTGACAGACAAGTTCCAAGCTTCCTTCCATTAGAGGAGATTGTGGCTGAGGGAGGGAGAAGAGTTTGTCTGCAAGAAACTTCAACTGTCTGACGGTGTTTCCCAAAAGCCTGTGCAGGTTGGCGGTTGCACGCGGGGTTCTGGAAGAAAGGGTGAGGAGCTGTTGGGACGGTGCCCTAGGCCAGCTGGGAAGGTGACAAGGAGTGTGGGCCTTGGGGGGAAGGCTGACAATGGCCCAGCTGAGCGACCCCAGCTTGGGGACAAGGGGACAAGGTCCAAAGGCTGTGCTTGAGGAGCCTGGGGTGCCAAACACTGACAGAGGTCAGATATGCTCTTCTCGAGGGGCGGGACCTTCAGTACTGCTGAAGGTGGTAGTCCACAGGAATTCAGCTGCTGGCAGGAGCTCTGGGTCAGAATGACATTTATTTCTTGCATACCTGAGTATGTGGGCTGCAGATCCTGCCAGCCATTCATACCTTTCCAAGAACTGTTCCAGAACAAACCTGATATCCTCTTGTACACTTACTCTCATTAAGTAGAATTAGGAAAGAGAGAGAGAGATTTTGGACATGAGGCAGGCCTCTTTTGCCTCTCAGAGTATTCCACGGTGAAAAGGCAGAACGGGGCAAATCCGTATTCCTTCCGAAGCCAGGTTCCTGCTGCTGGGACTGGGAGAGGTCCCGCCCACCACTCGGGACTGTTCTCGAGGAAACCAGTTGGGACACTGGATGAACGGCTCAGAGGTGACGGTTCCAGATAAGGTTACAGATGACATGACACACAGCAGGCTGGCTGAGAAAAGCAGAGATTAGATATTAACCGGGTCTCTCATGAAAGAAATAGAAACTCTGCCATAAACTCCACACATGACTTTACCGAAGTGTATGCCACAGGCAGGATTCTGGTGGGAGCTGGGTTGGGGCAAAGACATGGGTTCCTGGGCTTCTGTCTTCCAGGTTAATGGGGTTAACTGTAACCATTTTTTATTTTTTTTCAAAGGGAGTTTGATGGGGAGCACTTCCCCAGCCCCACAGTCCCGCCTCTGCTGCACAAGCAGGACAGGCTGGCTCCCACAGGCTGGGAACACAGAGGGTGACCATCCTCGACTGCCCCTCCCTGGCCCAGCCCCCTTCTACAAATATACCCTGTGGGCTTAACACCACCTGAACATGTGCCTGTTTAGACTGCACACTTTTTTAAAGTAATTGTCAAATGATTTCTCATCCAACATGAATTCTGATAATATTGGAAGATCTAGCAAAGTAGAGCCCATATCACCATGTGGGGGGAGGAGGTCCCCACTTGGCCATAGTCCCCACCACTCCCTAATGCCTTGCTACCTTGGTCCACTTTACTCCCTTATGTTATTGCCCGATCCCTGTAGGCATTTGGGACTGGGACTTCTGGGCTACTGGAATCAGACCTTTCAAGACCCAGGGTATCTCTGGAGGACTCTTCCAGCAGGCATTTAACCACTCAACGGCAGGTTCCTCATCTCCAAAAGGAGTCAACCTTCCTTCTGCTGATTCCTCACAGGGCAGTGGTGAGATGAACAGGGATGGTGTTTGAAACGGTTTTTGAAGATTACAGATAGAAGTTGGGTCTGAAAGTAGGGGACAAGCGCCTTCCACCACCTTCTATTAAGTGTCTCTGTGGATGAGCTGTTCCAAGGTTCTTTTCTTCTTTTAAAATGCAGTCCTATTGCATCAGGTCCATACACAAGGTGGCCTAGAACACACCTGGGCAAGCCAAAGCTGAAGTCTTTGGGGAAAAGCTGGAACAGAAAGAAAAAACAATGCACCAGGTCGATGTCCTTGATACGATCCTTCCTTCAGCCCCTCCCTTTCGGGCCTTTATGCCAGTGGTCGCTGCTTGGAGAATTCAACATGCTCAGCCGAAGCCCGCTGAGTATGAAATCTACAACTTCCTTTGTCAGTTGGGTTCACAAACTATGACCCTTTTACCTGAAACTCTTTGAAGTCTGACCTAGCACACACCCGGACTCTGAAGAATCTTTCCAATTTTTTCTTTTCTCAAAGGAAAATGCTAAAGCTTGCATTGTAAAGGATCTAAATTTTTCAAGCCAGGGCAATGATGCTCCAAGAGTAACTGAGGCTGGCAAGTGTCTCCACCCGAGACGGCTGTCTGTGTCTTACGACCATGTCATGTAAATCAAGTTTCATCTAACCCCACCATTTCATCATCGCAAGATAAACATCTCCGGAAATACATATACGACAGCTCTTTCCCCAAATCCCCCAGCTCTCGTCCTGGTCCTATGGAAGCTTAGTGTGGGAGGACAGCTGATAACATTGGTCTAGCCGACGCTGTTAGTGAAGGTACTAGGTCCTAGTAGCTAATGGGAATGGCTTTAGTTGCCGATAAGAAAACACAGTGTGGCCGACGCTCAGTCTACTCCTGCTTAGACTCAACAGTGCTGCTCTTGAAGTGGTGCAGCACATAATTAATTGAAAGTTCCAGGCTGTTGGGCATAAATGTGCCCCCTATAAGGAAACTGTGTATAAACTGTATATAAACAAAACCTGAATTTAGCAAACACATCATTTTGTTTAAAATTGAAAAATAATTTAGCTGAACAAGATTCATTTGGTCCTAGGATCATTAATTTCCTCCTAGAAATGATTTTGGAGGAGGGAGAAATTAAGAAAATAACTAGAACATTAGGTAGTACTATCGAATAGCTGTCCCCTCAATGAACACATAAATTTAACTATCCAGTCTACGCTCATCCCTGGACACAGAAGTGTGAACGAGTAGAGGAGGTTTCCACTGTCACAGAATCAGGGAGAAAAAAGGCCAGTGAACAAAACATTGCACAGCTAATTCTGTAGTGCTGAGTCATCCTAATAACATGATCAAAAGGTGGTCCTGGCCTAGTCTAGGAGGTGGGAAAAAATTCTCAGACAAAGAAATACACAAATGCTTGTCAAATCAGTAGGAATTAGTGGGTGAAAAATAAACATTGGGAGTAGTACCTGGAGGTGGGCTTAAGACAGTGCCAGGTGTAGAGAGCAGCAAGTGCAAAGGCCCTGTGGTAGAAAAGTGCTGGATAAGTTAGAAGAAATTGCAGTTTATCAGTGAAACTGAAATCGGGCTAGCATGGGTTCAAGAGGCAAAACACAAGGCTAAAGAGGTAAGTGATATCTTGCAGATCCAGGTGAGGAATGATATCCTGAGAGCCATGGGGAGCTCTGTGGGTTCTGAGCTCAGGAGTGGCATCTCTCAGTCTGTTTTAAAAGCAGAAGTAGCCAAAGTATAAATGTTACCACCTGAGTATTTTGGTTTCAATCTTCAGTTATAATTCTTCTAAAGTTATAGCAAAAATTACTTTTTTAAAGTATACTTGGTTTGCATCCATCAGCAAACCCTGTTTCCAGCGCTCTTGCCAGGGCCGGGAGAACAATGGAGAAATAGAACTGGAGAGAATGGTCCTGCTGGTCCTTGCGCTCACCAGCCATGTGGGGGCAGCACTTTACTACAGCCATCACTGCCAGGCTCTGGGCATCTTGAGCACAACAGATGCTGCTAAAGCTACGGAGCCCGGGGCCACCAGGGAGAAACAGTCTTCTGGAGGCCTGGGTGAGTGGCCTTCTGGGCTGCTCTCAAAATACAGAGGCGGTCTGCAGCCTGTCCTGGGGTGCACTTTACTACCCAGGCCTCAAAGGTGTGCTGCTTGTCCCCATCCCCTTATCTGACAGAATCCCTAAAAATGGCCCCTCCAGAATCTGCACCTGGGCTCCCTTTCCCCAGGCCTCAGATGTGTGGCCACCAAGCTGCAATTGTCCATGCCAGGCCCCTGCCCTGGGTCCTGGCCTGATCTTGGTGCCTGAGCAGAGCAGCTCCTGCAAATGGAGGGCTAAAGACCACTCCTCCCATCAGTCCTGCAATGGAACTTCTGAATGCCCCCAGGGACCCAGCCAAGGCTCAGCCAGGAGCCCACAACAAAACTCCCAAGGAATTTAGACATCCAGAAGAGTCTTGTGTTCAATTCTACAGACACGGATGGAGTGACATTACACTCCAGGCTCATACCTGGTATGGATGAATATTACATCCTTGTAACAAGTCCATAAATACAACTTTCAAGATACCTACTTTATAGATTTAAAAAAAAAAAAAAAAAAAAAAACATAGTCAAAGAAATCAAAAGGTCCTGGCCAGGGTCACAGACTAGTAAAAGACAGTTGGGATTTGAATCAGCATCTCTCCCCAAAGTCTATATTTCTCCCTACCAAGTTGCCATAAAAACCCAAAAGCTTTTAGTTAAAACATGACCCCCACTTACCTACCCCCACCAAGACCCACCACTCAGCCAGGCAGCAGGCTTCCAGAGCAGCGCAATATGGTTCAATTTCTAAAAGCGTGTTCTTTCAAAAACAACTCAGGAAAAATTCAGTTTCGTAAAGAAGACAGTCTCCATAATCAATGACATCTGCATAGCTTTTATTTTTGTCTAAAAGTACACTATATTCTGCTATAGTTCAGTTCTGATAAAATTGAATATCTCTTTCCATTTTATGTTGCTTTTTTACCTACCTATTTATTGAGTGCCTGCCATTATGCTTTATTCTAGACATTGTATTTTTTTAGTTCTCAATTTCTATTTTTTAATCATTTCTCTTTCTCTACTGAGAATTTCTGTCTTTTCATTTATTATGAGCATGTTTTCCTTTCCCTCATTGAATATAGTAACAATAATACTTTAAAATCCTCGGCCGCTGATTCCAATGTCTGGGTCATCTCCAGGCTGGTTTATCTTGTTGTCGTTTCCCTGGTTCTTAATATATTCAGTAATTTTGTACTGTAGTCTGGCATCGTGATCATAATGCTGTGGAGTCAACTACAGACTAAGAAGAGTGCTAATGTGTGTTTGCCTGTTTGTCTGTTTGTTTTAGCAGGAAGATAACTCGGTTGGGCTTAAACTGGAAACCCTGTATTTCAGGGAAGAGAACAAATCTCAGGGCAGCTCCTTGGTCCTCAGCTGGGACACTTGGAACTTGCTTCACACAGACGTGGTTCAGGGGTCAGGCAGAGAGGTGGGCAGAGTTTATGTTCCTAGTGGGACCGACTCTCTGAACTCTCCTCAGGGTTCTCATGTCCTAGCAACTGTGGTCACTCTGAACTTTGACCTCTGATTCTTCAAGCCAGTAAAGGGGCAAATCATCTCCCAGGGTTTTAGCTTTCCACAGTGGTATGGATCAGGGCCTGCCCTTGGCTAAAATCCTGAAAAATACAGGCAGCTCACACCATGCCATTCCCTTTTCCCAAATGTTGACTCCTTTCCAGAAATGAAGGCTCCTCTCCAGAGCCTCTTGTTGGACTTTGCTGAGTACTTTAAATGTGCCTCTCATTTCAAGCCTTACAGCCTTTGTGTAAGTAGCCAGTGCCTTAATAATCATTCCCACTTTACTGAGGAGGAAATAGAGGCTCAATGAGGGTAAATTATGTCTTCAAGATCAAGGTAACAGGTGGTAAATGTCACAGCCAGGAATCAAACCTAGATCAGCTGGACTCTGTAGTTTGTTATTCTTTAGGCTGTGAAACCATCATGTTCGTATGGGCACCTTTGCTCAGCAGTGGTTTCCAGCCAGCCATCAACATAAGCTGTGTTTTGGGCTGCGAAGTACAGAGAGGTGCTGAGAGATAGCGCTGGGGAGGGACCCTCAGAAGGCTTCCCAGGGGAGCGCAGAGCCACTGCTCCTCTCTTAGTTTTAATTGGAGAGCAAAACAGAGGGCCATCCACGACCTCCTTAAGATTTGCAGAGAGGTGGGGCAGAGTACATGAAGGAAGAAGGCAAAACTCCCCGTCTGATAAGCTAGTACACAAACCTGAGTACTAGAGACTCCTGCACTTCCCTGGAGAGACCTGGCCTCTTCCTCCCAGCGCAGGAGGGGAAACAAACAGCATCTTCCATACACCCAGAGCCCAGGGAGTGGGCTGGACAGGAAGCTGGGAAAGAGACTGGCTATACTGGTATTCACAACAAGCTTAGATTTAATTTCCCAAGACGTGGTGGAGAGGACAGCCTGTTTGAATTCTGTGCGGGGTAGGGCCAGGATGAGAAACAAGCCACATGGGGAGAGCCCTGATCATCCCCCTGTCTACCCTGCTTGTTCCAAAAAGCTTCCTAGGCCTTGGTCAGGAAATGATTCAACTTTTCTGGAAAACTCACACAATCCGAGTTTTCTAAGAGACTGCTATTGACTGTAATTTGTACGGAGGTTAAAAGCATGAACACTGGGTGGCCTGAGTCTGAAGCCCACACCCCTACCTGTCATACAGTGGAAAAATCACTTCACCTCCTAGGGCCTCTGTTTTCTCATCTGTAAAATGTGGATCACAACAGTACCCACGTCAGCCTACTGACATGGGAGGGGATGTTGGAGGATTAGATGAGTTACTATGTGTAACACACTGGGAACTTTGCCTGGAATGTCATGTGCACTAAACATGTGTGAGCTTCTGCCACTGGTCGTACTTCAACTGCTATTACTGCTGCTATTATCATTACTACTATTGCTGGTGCTACTATTACTATTATGACTATAATTGTTATTCATGAGGAGAAGCTGGGTGGCTGCAAATGCTTTCTCAAGCTCTGTATCAATTCAAAACAGACCCAGTCAGGTTTAGCAAATAAAACTAGAGGATTCAGATAAACAATGAATAATGTTTTAGGATAAGTAAGCCCCAAATATTGCACGGGACACATTTAAACTAAAAAATCATTTCTTACCTAAAATTCAAATTTAACTGGGTGTCCTGTAGTTTATCTGGCAACCCTACTTGGAAGGTGGGTGGTGACTTATTCCTTGGTCAATCACCCTTGGGCTGGTATTCTTGGCTCACCCCCGCACGCGCACACACACACACACACGCACGCACGCACACACATGCTGGCAGGAAGCTCCACTCTGGACTCCAGTCTTTATCAGGGCAGCTTCAGGGCTGGTTCCTAGAACTGGAGTCAGGGCAGGATTCTCGTTCTTCTAGGATAGCGATGGGAGGCAGGTGGGAAAGGGAAGAGAACTGAGTGAGGAGGATGTGGCATCAGCTGAAGACAAAGCTTGAACCTGACCCCACAGGGCCCACAGGGGCTCTGGAGAATGATCGGCACCCAGGGTGGGTCTCTCTAGGAGGCAGAGGAAATGCACCCTGTACATCCATGTCAGTCATAGGCTCAGGGCTGGGGAGTCCCTCTGGGCAAGGTTGCTCTCGCTTGGTCTGAAGTGTTGTGGTCCCCGTGAGCTGTCTCCCCCATCCATCCATGCCACATCCAAAGGCAGAGCTGCGGGAGGCTCAGGGAGCAGGCGCCACGCTGTGAGTGCCACTCAGTGGCTGTCAGTGCAAACGCTCATACGAGACTGTCTGGGACGGAGCAGTTGCTTCCTCCAGTGAGCAGAGCCCTGGCCCATGTGGAGGAGCAGTCTGCAGAGCCTGCTGCCCGACTGCTGCCAGCACCCCTGGGGCCCAGAGCCTCTGTACACGTTCCTCTCCAGTGGGGGTTTGGCCTTAGGCACAAAAGGGCTTTGGTACTGTTCAGAGGCTCTTAAAAAATCACCTGCATCTGTTTTCATTCCAGCAATTCATAAGCACAGGTTGTTTGTTTCAACAAAATTGTCTTAATGTCTTGCTTGTCAGGTTCAAAAGAAAAAGCACAAAATTAAGGTTTATTTAAATACACAGAAGGCCATGCTGCCCAAGGCCTGAACACTGCCAGCGACTAAAAGCCCGTCTATGACAGATGCCCTAGCATTTCATGTTTGATTTTTTGAAGGAGGCTTATTTCCAAGGACCATGTATTTTTTAAAAAAGAAGATTTTTATATTTAAAGACGTGTAGTAAAAAACCTAGACTTTAAAGCTTCTTCCCGGTCCCCACCATGGCAGTGAAATAATCAGACACTCAGAGACAGTCCCATCCACAGCCTGCACTGCTCCCTCCCTGGAGCCAGGATTGATGGGCTGAGGGCAGAGCCTGCAGAAACAGCTGGCTTCCAGCCATGGGCCACTGCGCTGCTGCCACCACCACCACCACCGCCGCCGCCACAAGGCCTGGAGGCTGCGTGCCCTCCCCTGCACAGCTCCTCAGTGCCTCTGTCTCAGAAGAGTTGGTCGTCGAGCTTTGCCTGCCCACAGGTGCGGCGTTTTCACATAAGCATCCTTATTGGTGCCGCAACAACAACATACCGATTCTCTCCCAGGTACGATGTGAAGCACTGTGCACGTATTACGTCCTTTGATATTCGCCACAGTCTTAGGAGTCACTGCAACTATGATCTCACTTTACAAATCAGGAAACAGAGGCAGAGAGGGTGAATGGTGATCTTGCAGCACACAGGGAGGGTGGAGGAAGCCAGGGCCACTGACCAGGCCCGGCCACGCCTGGGCTCTGCCTCCACTTGGGTCTTTCACCAAGAACACCTAGTGAAGCAGGTATTTTTTCTAGTAAAATTGAGATTTGCTAGACCAGGTGATTTAAGACACTGCAATAGTAACTGGGGAGCCCCCTTGCACCCCCCGACATATACATAATCCAATGATCAGAACAGATCAAGGGTGGGGGCGGGGCGGTTGGGATCAGAAAAGGACTCCTTGTTGATGCAAAAAAGAGGAGGCAGGTAGAGCCAGCGGGCATGGATTCAAGTCACCCACATTTCCCTATGAGCTCTGCCCCTGCCCGACCCAAACATCACCTTCTTAAGCCTTCTCAACCTGTAGAGTGGGACTGACAGTCAAGAGTCCAGGTGGACGAGGAGAAGAAAGTATATGTATGTGCATTTGTGTGTATGTGTGTGTGTCTGTAGTTACGTAGATAGGTATGTACATACACATGTATACATATGTGTGTATACACATATTCACATATTCATATCTGAAGGCACACAGGAAATTTCACCCCAAAATATGACCCCTCAGTATAAAGAATATTTTGAATTAAAGGCCCTTCCGGATAAAACGAGCATTGGAAGGGGCCTTCCCGCTATCTGCATCAACCGACTGACAGATCAAAAAGAACAATGGGCTTCCCTTCCTCTCCCTGTTATCTCAATATATTGCAGAATGCAACCAGACCTGGCCCAAATCATTATAAACATAACACCTGTCTCTCAGGTTAACTTACAAGTCTGTTTCCCCATCCATTCTTCCTCCCTAGCAAACATTTATTGGCCCTAAATAGAATGACCTACACTCCTCATCCCCCCCCCCCACCCTCTAAAAGGCAAGTATAAAAATATCCGGATCCCGGGGGGTACTGAGTAGTAACTCGGTGATTCTCCCCATGTGTGTGGTAAATAAACCTTTTCTTTTATCAATCTGCCTTAGCTGCCCTGCTCTCTTGAAGGCCAAAGTGAGGAAAATCAGAACTCGGACCAGCCGACAACACCGTAAGATTCCTTAACTTACCCGTCAGGCTCCTGGTTCTCCTGTCTCTCTGTGGGCTGCGGTTGAGCAGAGGGTAGAAGATCATTGTCCTTTCCAAATGTAAGATTAACGACAGGAAAGCTTTTTGTGAGTGACTAGTCTTGTGAGCGACTCTGGTAGTGGTGTATTTTTTGGTACTTTGTGGTATGAATATTCATATTGTCTCTCTTCTCAGAAATAGCCTTTTTTGTCTTTGTTGTTGATTTGTTCTGTCGTTGTCTTTCTGTGTTGTTTTTGTCATAAAGAGCGTTACCATAGGTAGAACACAGGCCTAGCACCGCCAGAAGCCCGACGTGTGAGTCGGCCCTGCAGACAGGCCAGTTACACGGTTCTGGCTAGACCAGTGTCCATCAAGACAAACTTTGCCACAGGTCCCCGCAAACAAACCCGTGTGAGGTTTCCCTGTCGTCCTGTTTCACGTCCCTGAGCTCATCTTCTGACTGCATCGGGAATTCTCTCCTCAGTCTCCACCATCCGGGGGGGCGTGTTTTTTGGGGGACATGTCAGATGGCCAATCTGAAAAGATTGGGAGTCCGAGACACACAAGATTCTAAGCTGCACACTCTTTATACCAAACGTGTCAAGCTCTGGGGGAGTGAGTCTTTGTCTTAAAAGGTCTTTGTCTATCATAAGTCTATTTTCTGAGAGTGAATTTTCAGGAATCTTGGGAACTGCCTTCTCTGTGCCCTTTCCAGGCTAAACCTGGAAAATTACCACCTGGGTTTTCTATGAAGAGGTGTTGGATTGAGTCGCTTTCGCAGTAAATTTACCATTGAGATTAATGGCCACAAGGTGGATTCTTTAAATTCAAAGACTTCTAATTTTTTTAAAATAAACTTTAGCGATCTCTTATTTGAAACAATTGCCTTATTTGTATTAATAAAGAAGCTAGATTAAAAGAAAGACGCAGATTTTTATGGCTAGCCATAAAGATTCTCTTGACAAAATCGAAGAGCAAATATCTAATCTAAAACAAGATAAAAATCCTTTGACTCCTTACTACCTCTGTGGAAACAGCAACAGAAGCCAGTTTGTGTCATAGCCTAATGGCTAAAGCTCTGTGCTTTTTACCCCAGCAGCCTGGGTTTGATTCCTGGGCAGGGAATGGGCCTGTTCTGGTTTGATATTTATATAACTTTCACCATTCATTGATTCTCTTCCCTTCTGCTCACAGCTTTTGTCTTCCTGTATTCTGTGGAGACATTTGGGGCTTTTAGATATTTATGTATGAATGGTCAGCTGAAAAACTGGCACCCTAGAAAATAGGACTGGAAAAAATTCTGGGTTACATGATCTTGTTTATGCCTAGTGAGACTTTTCTTTCTTTGAGTTGCTTTTGTGGCTTTTCTGGATCTTGCAAAAATTGTTCCCCACCTCTTTAATGACACCTCTTTCTTCCTTGATTAAGTTATAACCTTGGTTAAACCTTATCAGTTTCACTTAAAAAGATACTCAAGGCCCGGTATGGTGGCTCATGCCTGTAATCCTAGCACTCTGGGAGGTTGAGGTGTTAGATCGGGAGGCGCAGTACCACCAAACAGAAAGACAAAGTCACTGAGGCTGCAATTGGCAAGAGGAGTTTATTACCAACTAACTTGAGTTAGGGTCCATGTCTCAGAGCGCCAACACGCAGTGGCCTCTTCTCTGGACAAAGGACCCTAACCAGCGCGGGAAGAGCAGTTTTATAGGGTCAGTTCGGGTGGCAACAGGCTGTTCACGCGTTGATCATGCGTTTTCTTAGCACAGCGATTGGTCTGCCTTCTCTGATCATGTACTTAAGACCAGGCATGATTGGCTACTCACATTGCACATTATTCTTTCTCTGATTGGTCCTAGGGCTTCCTTCTTCTGCTTATCCCCTGATGTCCCTGATTGGTTCTGTAGCTACCTCCCTCTGCACTTTCCTTTAGCACTTTACGTCAGCACTTTATTTCATCCCATGTTACCCCGCGGTTTCTGCAAGCAAGCCGTTATCACAAAAGCACAAGTGGGCGGTTAGCAAGCAAGCAAGCCGTTATCACAAAAGCACAAGTGGGCGGTTAGCAAGCAAGCAAGCTTTACAGGAATGCGGAAGTCTATTTCGCAATTGAGTCCTGTAAGCAGTTTTGGTTCCTTACAATTCTAGACATAATGTTAAGCTGTGGAGATTCTGCAGCCTGTTATTTTACTCAGATGACTGTTTCTTTTGTTGTAGCAGGCAAAGCATAACCGTAGCTGGTCTTGAACTTCAAATTCTCTTTCTTAAGCAGCAGCAAGACCTCAGTTCAGATGTCTTATTGCTCACCGAGCTGCTTTAGCCTGCCCTACACATGTGTGTTTCAGAGATTAGTTAGAAAAGCAGGTCAACAGAATTTGGGGATTCCTTTTCTGGCTTTTCTCTTCCAGATTTCCCCATTCCTTTTACAGTCAGGGTTTTCCCAGCTTTATTTTTCTGGGTACTTAAGTCAGAAACATTGCAGTTTTTCCAGTTGTCAGCCCTACCCCCTTGCATACTCCATACCTACTACACTTAGCTGTGCAAACAGGATGTCGCTTTATACAGCTCCCTTCTCTGAGGGTGTGCTCTCATCAGCACCTTTCTTCTGCCTTTCATTCTGCATTGCCTCGGGTTGGCGCTCTTTGTATTGCATTCTGGTTTTATTGTTTTTTCCTATAGGGGAGTTGTTCAGTCTGCACTTGGTCTGTCATTCCCAGAAGCAGAAGCCTTTTTTCTTAACTTTAAAAGAATTATTATGGCAATGTGTGTTCCCTTTAGAAAAATAAACTTTAATCTGATCACCTTTAAATAATCACTGTTGATATTTTGATGTACACATATCTATTCTTTTTCTGTGCTTCAGAATACATGTATATACACATATATACACAAATACCTGTACATAAATACATGTCAATACGTAAAGACGTAAACAAACAAATCTTCAGTGGCATCACACTGTCTGGTAACCTCATTTTCATTACTTAAAATATTATGTATGTCTTTGTCTTTTCATGCCTATAAATATACATTCACCTTATTGTTTATGGATGCTTAGTTTTTTATTATTTATATAACTTATACATTTTCATTGTATGAATGCATGATCTATGTTTATAATGTTTATTGTTAAGTGTTTAATCTGTTTCCAACTTTTATTATAAATAACTTTTAGGTGAATATCCATGTTCACATGATTATATGCATTAACTATTAATTGAATAATTATTTTATTAGAATAAATTCCTAGCAATGGCATTGTTTCATGAAAGATATGTACATTTTTAAGGATTTAAGTACAGTTTAAAAATTAATCCCCATGAAGATTGTACTAATTTATTCTTCTACAGTACATGTAGTAGACTGAATAAGGACCCCCAAAGGTGTCAGGGTCTAATCCCTGGAATTTATAAATGTTACCTTATTTGGAAAAAGGATTTTTGCAGATATGATTAAACTAAAGATTATCCCAGATTATCCAGGTGGGCCATAAATGCAATCATAAGGGTCCTTTTAAGAGAGTGACTCAAGGAAATTACAAATAGAAGAGAAGAAGATGATACGACTACAGAGGAAGAGATTGGAGTGATGTGACCACAAACAGAAAGGATGTTTATAACCACGAGAAGCTGGAAGAGGAAGGAAATGTGTTCTCCCTAGATCCTGGATCCTCACGTCCCTGCTGACAACCTTGACAGAAAAAATTTCTATTGTTTCGAGCCACCAAGTTTGTGGTAATTTGTTATAGTGGCCATAAGAAACTAATACAGGATACAAGAATAAATAGTTTCCTCCATCCTTATGGAAATCCTTTGTGATCTTCAGAGGTAAAATTGAATATTGAACTTTTCTCTATTTCATGATTCTCTGAATTTGAAAAATATAGATTCTTTCTATATTTCTTGGCTATTTTATATCATTGATTTTGAGGTCTATTGATGGAACAGCCAACTTGAAAACTTATTACTCTTTTTTTTTTAATGAAATGCTTACTGTTTTCACAATTCTACCTCTGATATAAGAATCTAATAAAGGCAGCGTAAAAGTAGAAGAGATTGGACTCCAGGTTATTTATGTTCTATGTACATTGTTTTGTGATTTTTATCAGTCTTTCTGATGGTGGTGGTGCCATTTCAATCATAAGGAAGTTTCTGGAATCATAACACTTTCCAGATGTGTTTCCTCTTTCCTGGAATGCGAACTTAAACTTCTGAAAGGTTGTAAAATACTTAAGAATTTTGTATCTATTTCCATCCTCTGAACATTTTAAGAAACTCATTTGAGTAGAAAAGAATCAAATAATTGGAAGAATTAGTTTAGAAATTATTTTCCAATGGAAACTAGTGAATTATTTCTCTCCCATTCCCCCTTTTTCTCTCTGTCGCACACACACACAACACACAAACACACACACACACAACCCCACATATGCATAAATGGGATCACATGCTATGTACCTTAAGAATGTAGCGTTTCCTTTTTTGCTTGGCTTCCTCCTGCTTCTCACCTTCCCTCTATCATGTTTCACATCACCAACTTCTCCACCCAGGGAACTCACGTTATCAACATGGTGTATGTGCTCTCGTGATAATCTCGGTGGCCACATACAAACATGGTTTCTAGGTCATTGATAGAAATGGAATTATTATATTATATGTCCTATATCTTATTGTATTATACTTCCTATAAATCTGTATTTGATAGTGCTCATGAACATTCCTCTAAGTCTATTGGTTTAGTTCTAATTCATTCTTTTTTACAGAAACGTGATTGTCCTTAGTGTGGCTTGACCATGCTTTATTTAATCCATTACTGAAGGGCACTACTTGCTTTCCAATATTTTGCTCCCTGAAACAATGCTATTGTAAACATTCTCATAAATACATTTCTTTGTGTTGTTTTTTTTCTGTACAAATATACAACAATAGTTTGGGTTCATCTTTTCTTTTATCACTGGATTTCTGTCTTTATTGTAAAGGTCTTCCACACCTTCTAGATTATATGGGTAGCCTCCAATATTTATTACAAGTTTTATATTTTAGTCTTTATCTGAAATTGTAAGAGAGAGGTCCACATATATTTTCTTTGAGATGGATAGCCAATTTTGTCTGTACCATTTAGACCATCCATCATTTCCGACCTGAATTGAAATATAATCTCTAATATATCTCTATATAGTATATATATATATATATATATACATGATATATCTCTAGATCTATATTTATACACATTTTATATATGCGTGTATGTGTACTTAATTTTTATCTTTGGAGAATTTAGAGGGAAATGGATCTAGACTCTCTTATTTATTACACTAATCTGCCGGTATATGTTCCAATGCCATTATGACATTATTTTGATTGTAGTAGAATTGAAGTAAGTTCCAATATCTGATAAGATAAATCATCCTTAATTGTTGTTCTTTATCTTTTTCTTACTGAATTCTGGGCTTTATTCCACGCTTAGGTCTAAACTTTAAGACAAGTGGATCTAATTCTTAAAAGTCTCTCACCTAAGTTTCAATTATATTGAACTTATATATTTGGTAGTCCTTGGTGATTTTGAAGTCTTTTCTTTCCAGAAAGTAACATTTCTTTCCATTTATTCAGATAGATATTGACTTCTGTATGTTTATATAGTGTCTAGCTCTTTGCTGAATTCTCTCATTAATTTTAGTAGTAGTTTAGTAGAGAGTCTCTTGGGTTTTTAAGGCTTTTATATAACCATATAATCAAAATATATTATTTCTTTTCCAATATTTATGCCTATCATTTTCTTTTCTTGCTATATTTTATTCTCTCAAACCCACAAATTACTATTAAATATTAAAGATGATAACAAGTATCTCAGTGTAGCCCTCAACTTTAATTAAAATGAGTGTAGTGTTTCATAATTTAGGATATTTTTCAGTCATTGATAAATAGCCTTTATTATATTTATTATATTTTTAGCATTTAAGTCAATGATGGCTACCTTATTTTATCAAATGCGCTTTCAGAAAATATTGATATGATCATATGATTTTTCCCCTGTATTTAATGATGTGATGAATTATAATTGTAGATTTCCTGATAATAAGTCACTGTTGCATTCCTAGAAAGTACCTTAGTTGATCTCATGGTATTATCATTTTTTTGTTAATTGTTCAATTCTATTGATAATATGTTATATAAAAATTTTAATCCTTACTAATTATATTGGTCTATAGTTTACTATAATGCTTTTGATTTAGAATTGTGATCAATTATTTTATAATATGAATTGAGGAAAAATATTCTTTTATTCTATGAATTGTAATTGTTGATACCATGCTGGAATAAGCTCTTCTTTACCTAGCTAAATTTAGCTGTGACTCTATCTAATCCTGGTAACTTTTTAATATCTTTTTAGTCATAAATTTGTTCTGTTTTATGATAGTTAATTTAAATTTCCCACTTTATCTTAGGTTAGTTTTGATAATTTATATTTTGCTATAACAGGGGGTGGAGCTGGCCAGCAGTATGGAATGTGGGGGCTGTTGGAGATGGAGGAAATCTGCTGGGCACGGTGTGTGCCCTGTGGTGCATCACCCCCAGTGGGTGAGATGGTGGGGGTCGAGACAGTGCATGTCACACACCCACGGGGTGCATAGGAACAGTAGAATTCTTGCTCCCTCCCCACCTGGAAGAGATGAGATTTAGTCTCCTTGGTAATATTAATATTGCTTCTTCTGCTTTGTCTTTTGTTAGCATTGTTCTAATATAAAGTGATTTTTAACCTTGATTGTTTCATTTTAGTTAGGCAAATGTAGTTGGGTTTTGTTTTATACCCTAGTAGGAGAGTCCTTTTTTTTCTTACATGAGAATGTAGTTCTCTCATATTTAGTTATTAGGAATACATAGTTGATTTCATTCCTTTCATTTATTTATTTACTCATTTATTCAACAAACATCTAAGTGCCAAATGAATGTACAGGAGATTTAGCAATGAACAAAAAACATGAAATACCAAACCCAAGACATGTATATTGGGTTAAAGATACTAAATATAATAAATCAGTAAAATAGTATATTAGAAGGTGATACAGTTTATGTAGAAAAATAAAATAGGGTAAGGTTATGAGCAATGTTAGAGAGGTTACAATTTAAGGAGGGTGGACAGAGTGGTCCACATTGAAAAAATGACAACTGAGAAAAGAATTGAAGGAGGTGAGGAAATTATTCAAGTGGGTATCTGAGATCATAGTTTTCCAGAAAGAAGAAATGGCTATTGCACAAGATTTTAGTGTTCCTGGCATGTTCAAGACTATTAAAAAGGCTAATGTGGTAGGTTTGATAGAGAAGGAGCTGGAAGAAAGACAGTGAGGTTAGAGAGAAGCTTGTCAATCATTTAAAAGTCTTTTACTCTAAGTAAATTGGAAAATCATTGGCAATGTTTTTTTTTTAATTTTATTTAATCACATTAATTGAGGTATGTGTTTATATATAATGAAATATACACTGATGAGTTTTGACACATTTTTATAATCTGTAACTACCACCATTAGCAAGATATAGAAAATTTTCATTACCCGGAAAGTTCCTTTGTGCCTTTCTTAGTTGATAATCAGTCTGCATCCCTGGTTTTAGGCAACAACTGATTTTCTTTCTGTCACTAAGGATTAGATTTGTCTTTCTTAGACTTTCATGTAAATGGAACCATACAGTGTCCTTTGGTGTCTGGCTCTTTTTGCTCAACATAATGCTTTTGAAATTCACCTATGTTTTTGTGTCTGTTAGTAATTTGTTTCCTTTTTGTTGGTGAATAATATTCTATTACATGAATATGCCTCGATTTAATCAGTTATTCACCTGGTGATGGACATTTGGTTGTTTCTAGTTTTTGACTATTATACATAAAGCTGTCATGAACATCTATATACATGTCTTTGAGTGGACATCTGTTTTCCTCTTTCTTTCACTCAAGATGAACACTGCTGTGGCTTGAACGATGGTACCCCCTCCAAACTTCATGTTGATACTTAATTCCCCCACTGCAGCAGTATTTTGAGGTGTGGGATTTGGGAAGTTATTAATTCATGAGGGCTCCACCCTCGTGAGTGGGACTAGCCCCCTCATACAAGGGCTTGAGGTTGAAGGGAACATCCTTTTTTTCCTTCTGTCCCTTCTGCCATATGAGGTCTGCCATGGAGGTTCGTCCCCTCCAGAGGATGCAGCATGAGGTGCCGTGGGGCACCGCATGAGGGAGCAGACAGCAGCCCTCACCAGACACTAAACCTGCCCGCACCTTAGTCGTGGACTTCTCAGCCTCCAGAACTGTGACACAACACAGTTCTGTTCTTTGTAAATTGTCCAGTATGTGGTATTTTGTGATGGCAGTGCAAACAGACTAAGACAAATACCAAAAAGTAAGATGGCTGGGTCACATAGTGAGGACGTGTCTAACTTTATAAGACAGTATCAGACTCTTTTCCAAAGTGATGGTCGAACCATTTTACATCCCTACCAGCAATGCTAGAGGTTCCTGTTACTCCACATCCTCACCAACATTTGCTGTTACCAGGCTTTTAAATTTTAGTCATGTGAGCGCCTCTTAATGTGCTTATTACCTATTACTGTATTTTCTTTTGTGAATATTCTGTTCAAATATTTGCCTATTATTGCCTATTTTTATCTTTGCCTATCATTTTTATTGATTTGTTTGGCTCCCTTTTATTGAATTATAAGACTACTTTATTGAATTGTAGGAATTCTTGTATATTCTGGATAGAAACTCTTTGTCACATATGTGTATTTACTTATGTACATACACACATGTATATACTTACACATATATGCTAATATATAGTCAACTATAGCCAATGTCAAAATAAACTAATATGTAACAATATAATACAATAATATGTAATAGTATGCCCATTTTTTTTAAATGTCTTTTTTTTTAAATAAACAATTGATGGATCAGGACAATAGATTGTATGAGATACAGCACTGTAACACTTAAATTACAGGCGGAAAGTTACTGTGGAGCACTCATTGATGTTGAAATATTTTGTAACTCACCGTGCGGACGTACTATTGCAAATTCTTTAATTTCAAATTACATCATTAACTCTCCACTGAGTACAAACTGAACAAGTTAATTTTACTTGGCACATTTCTTTCATTCCCTTGGCTTGCTGAAAACACATAGCATGGTGAACATATTAAGCTCATAGATGTTACACATTGCTTCACAATTCAGACTGTTATTAACAATCCTTCTCTCAGCTCTTCGTCTCAATTCGTCTAGAATCACCCTGATTATCTATCTAGCGTGACCTTCTGAATTCTCACAAGGATGAAGTTACATGTCAGAGGCTTAAAAAGGTGCATTTAGCATTTTAGCTTCCTGGGGGCAACAGGAAGATCTATTTTCCCAACAGTTACTTATTCCATTATAATATCTTCTTTTCCTGTAGGGAGAGCAACAGTGTATTTCTTTGTGCTCGGCTCAGCCTGGCAGCTGAGTACTTCTCCTGTATTCTTTCTCCCCCACAACCCTCTCCCATGCTTGCTGAGTGTCCAAATACCAGAAACCAACCTTTCCATTTCTTGTGAATTAAGAAATATTATCACAGTCAGGGTATCGTTAAAAAATTAAATTTAACAAATAAAAGTGTAGTGAAGTTCTAAATATAAATCAGGCACATCCCCAGGATTTTCTTTTAACTGCACACCTTCTAAGAAATTATATTTTTACTCCCAGCAAATTACCTAGGAGAAAAAAATGACAAGAGTAATCTATTTTTTTCACAGCTGGTCGGTTGGCCAGAGTTTCTCATCAAGGAGTACATGCTGTTTGCTCCCCAGATGGACAGCCTGGATGAGCTACAAATCCACAGCGCCTGGGACACACGGTGGAAATCACACTGCCAGTACTTTTAATCTTGCACAGCTCTGCACACTTGAAATTGCAAGTGGCCCATTTCCAAATGAGCATCTACTGGGACAATATCCTATATCTTGTCAGAATGAGTCCCATTAAATCCTCAGCTGGAATTAGACCAAAAACTTGTAATAATTATGGGAAACTTATTAAAAAGTTGAAGCCCTAGACTGTGACAGTGAAAACACTCAGGCGACATTAACAGTAATTGAAATCTCTGTGAGTTTTTCTTTTTTAATCAGTCCTCGTTGATGGCCAAGCAAAGAATGCCCAGATGAGAAGATGTGAAACCAAAGCACCCAACTCCTAAGGGGAGGGGGTAATTATCTTTTGTTTCATTACAAAAATGTTGTGTTCGGGTGCAGCGATCTGCTCGCTGTTTGTCCAGGTGCCTGCCAAGCCCAAGTCCTGGCTCCCAGAGGAGCGCTGGCCACTGTCAGGGCTGCCCAAGACTCAGCCTCTCCCCTGTAGTGTGGTTCCTTTCCTCTCTCTCCTGCTGCTATTCTACCTTCAAAATTTACTGCGTCCCCTACTCAGTCATGAGAGTTAAGGACAAGAGTATTAAAGAAATACTTTTGAAACGTGGCCTAGCAAATATTTTGCTAATACATTTAGGGCTCTGTTTCAAACGTGGAAAATATCAAAATCAACTTTTCTGAGCTTCAGTCACAAGGACAACCCTACTTTCAGTTAATCTTAAGATGGGAAGTTATTAAAAGGAACTTTATCGAATTAGAAGACTTTTCCAGCTTATGTTTCAGTTGTTCTACACTGAGCAAGCGGTACACTTGATCATGATTAACTTTTTATTTCTGTATTCCTGTGGGTGATTCTTAGGCAACCTTAGTTTTGTTTCATTTTGCCTTTTACAACTCGGGATGATTTGAAAAGACAATTTGGACTCTTGGGAGAGGAAGAGTAGGAAAAAAAAGTCTCAAACTGTGGCTTCATTGGAGGGTGGTCTACTCTCAGTGGCAGATCTGAGTTAGAGGATGTATCCAGTGAAGGTAGTTGTATCCTTTTTTAATAGAAATTCCAGTGCTCAACCAAGTGCTGCAAGCAGAGGGCCAGACCACAGCTGGAGTACCAGGTTGGGTTGTGGGTGCCAGTGGGCGGTGGTAAATTGGAGTAGACCCAGAGTAAAGAGGCAAGGATGGTGAGAAGGTTCACAGCCAAACCTCACGTGCAGGGGTCAAAAGAGAGAACTCTCGGGAAACCTGATCTGGACAACTTATTCTGCATGGCTGCAGAAGACAAGGTGTGACCCAAGGGTGGAAGGAAGGGTTACCAAGGTCGATTCTTGTCTAGAATGAGGACGAATGAGCCGTTAACGATTAGAGTGTATTCCATTTCCATGGAGGTGTCCAGGGAAGGGCTGGGCAATCCTTATTTGCTGTTACTGTGGAGGGGGCTGAACAACTGAAGAATAATTCTAGGTCCCTCCCAATCTGAATGTTCTATGGTTTTATGAGATTGGATTTATTTCTTCAAGAAGATGAGACATTTTATGACTAGCATCCAAATGGATGCCAATACTCCATAGCAGAATCACTTTTCCTAAATATTTTACAGATTCTACTGTTACGATCTTTTTACAACCTTTTTTTCTTCTTAGATATTATGATATAAGCCTTATACTAGTCAATTTTAAATTTATCTTGGGTTCTGAGGTAGCTAAAATTTAATGAGTTTGCTTTTGGAATAAGAAAATGAGTGATGATGTAGATGATAATCTTCGCCACTTGTTTAAGAGTAACGTGTCATGTTTTAAAGGGTGAAAGTATCTTTAGAATGGTTTCAGAATTGCCTGTGCAGCATTTGTATTCTAAATATTCTGTGTTGTGAGAGGATAGCTATGTTATCAGTAGGTTTTTCATCACTTAAAATAGATTCCTGATATGAGATGATTTTAGGCTCTAGAAAAGAATTGGACTCCTTACCTCTTTAGGTAACACATTATTTTTTGATTATTAAGTGGTAACCCTAATAAAATGGTACTTCAGGGCCGTGGCATAAGTTCTTGCTCAATACTAGTGTGAGAAGCAGTGAGGAAGTGTTGAGTGACAACACAGAACACCATCAGCTCTATTTTTATTCAAGCCAATAGCAGCGAAGTACTTCCTTGCACAGTAGACCAGGTACTTTGGCCTGATTGCCTGCTCAGCAGGAGATTAAACCTAAGAGAATCAGAGGACTGGTAATTGAGGACACTTTAATCCTGCCTCCCTCAGTAGGTGGCATGAAGGTGGCCCAGAAAGCAGTGAAAATGACAGGAGTCTGGAGGAGAGAACTCCAGGGTAGTAAGATAAACCATTACTTCTTACTAGACACTATTTAGCTTATACTTAATAAATCCTTTTTCCTCCGCTGCTGTCCTCCCTGTCAGCCACTGTGACATCTTGTTTGCTTTCTGCTTGCATCATGCAAGGCCCCGAGGGTATAATCACTTTTTCTAGTTCCTTAGGGGATAAAATGACAAAACGGTGGTGCTTGACAGTCAGTCTCTACTGCTTTCAGCATGGTTATCCCCGAGTCTGAGTGGACCATGACCTGGTTTCCCACCCCAGTCTTTCAGTCCGGATCAAGAAGAGAAAGGGCATCCTCTGCCTGTCCCAGTGCCCTTGGCCTTGCCTGGGAGCCCGTACAGCCTGCAGGGGGCTGAGCGCATACGTGGGGTGATTGGCCTTGGCTCTCCAGCACTGCCAGAATCCGCGTTGTTCCCTAGAGCCGGCCGTGGGGGGAGTCTCGTTGACCCAGGGAATGTCAGTGCTGGAAAAGTTTGAGAGTAGACGTCCAGATTCACAGGAAGGGTCAGGCCCAAGGGACGCTGCGAAGAAGGCCCTGCATTCGGCATCCCCAGTACAGTTCTCCCCTCTCCAGTTATACTCTGCTTTGGCTGATCTGTGGCCCCCAGCCTTCCTTTGGTTCCCTGCCAGCCCCCACTTGCTGCTGAGAAGCCCAGTACTTGCACCCAGTCCCCTTCCTCACAAAGAGCCTTCACAGGAGCCCCCTCCTAGCTTTCTCTGCACTTCCCATTTCCCTCTTCTTTCCTCCACTGAAATCTAACTTTTCTAGCTTCTAGAGGCCGCCTGCGTGCCTTGGCTTGTGGCCCCTTCCTTGTCTTGTTCCACCCACTTGCTTCTGTCTTCACATCTCCGCATCCAAGCCCCTTGTGTTCTGCTCCTCTCCTCCCGTTCGCCTTTCAGTGCTCTCCGTCAGGGTTTCTTCTCCACCACACCACCTGGGTTCCCACAACCAATGGTCAATTCTCAGGCCTCTCCCTACTCGCCTTAGTAGGAGCACGTGACACCCTGAACCTCAAGTCTCCCTTGACTCCTCTCCCTTTCACTCTGCACCCTCAGCAAACCGTATCAGCACCACCTTCAAAACATGCCCCAGAAGCTGACCCTTCTCGGCCCGTGTTCCAGGACCATCCTGGCTTGAGCTACCATCACTGCTGACCAGAATTGTAGGAGTAGCCTCCTACCTGCTCTCCTGCGTTCAGCCCTGCTATGGTCTCAATGTTAATGCACCCCCAAAATTTGTATGTTCAATTCCTCATTCCCAAGGTGGTGCTATTAGGAGGCGATTAGGTCATGGAGGTGGAGCCCCATAGTGGGACTAGTGCCCTTATAAAAGAGACTGGTGAGAAATCCTCACCCTTCTGCCATGTGAGGTCAGACAGAAGGTGGCCCTCTCTGAGGAAGTAGGCCCTTGACGGACACTGAATCTGCTGGTGACTTGAACTTGGACTTCCAGCCTCCGGATTATGAGAAACGGATTCTGTTGGTTATAAGCTACCAGTCTATGGTATTTGGTTGCAGCAGCTCGTAAGGACTAAGACGAGCCCTTACCTCTTTCCAGCACATTCTCAACATGGCAACCAGAGTGACTCTTAATCTTAAAACAGATCACGTCACTCATCTGTTCCATGGCTGCCCACCTCACTCCAGGAAAACCCGAGTGATTAAATAATGAGTGATGTGGCTGGCATGATCTGGCCACTTGCTACCTCACTTTGATCTCTGTCACTTTCGCCAGCCCAGTCTGTTCTAGCTACGCTGGCCTCTTTGCTATCTCTTGAATATACCCAGCACTCTCCTGGGCATTAAAGCCTTGGCCATCTACTGTTCTCTCTGCCAAACACACCTTCCCCTGTCGTCAGCATGGCTTGCCCCCCAGTTCCTCTGGCTCTGTTATCAGAGAGGCTTGCTTTCCATGCAGGGAGTTCCTCCTGGCAACCCCTGCTTTCTGTCCCGCTCTGTTTTTCCCCATAGCATGAATCAACATATAACATACTTTATATTTACATGCTCATTTGTTTATGTCCTAGAGCCTATCCCTAGAATCTAAGTTTTATGAAGCAGGGAACTTATTTTGCTACTGTTATTTGTGTGTCTAGATTATGGAAGGCACCCAATAAATATTTGTGTTTATGAATAAAGGAATGAATGACTTCAGTATTCTTCATATTATATACCCAATTTATTTTTTGTAAAAGGGCATCATATAAAATATACCTTGCTTTTTAAAACCTAATAAATTGTCAACATTTTTTCATATCAAAAATATTTTTCTATAATACTTCGCATAATGGCTCCTTGATATTCTATTTTAGAGAAGCATGAAAATTTACTTACCTAATTCTCCAAGATTGCACCGTTTTATGGTGTGCAAAGTTTTTATAATAACACTCCAGGAAAAGATGGTCACCTGACCATGCATACCTTTCTCACGCACTCTCTTTCCATTCTGTGGAACAACACTGCAACTGGAGTAGGACAGGTGACAGGCCTGGAGTTTTGCCACTGGCACTTAGAAACGTGTAGCGTTGTCTCTGGGCCTTCGGTCTCCTGACTTTATAAACTTTGCTCAGCCACCCAAATGCTACTTGTTACGGTCTGTATTCCACGTGGTGCATTTGATCAGAGACATAAAACAAGCCTCTGGTCTCCTTTCTTTTTCCAAGCCGTCTTCCAGTTTTGTTGAATATTGCATTTCAGTACTTCTCCTAATAGGACATGCATCATGGACTGAATCTATTTGTGATTTGTTTCCCCTCAGGAGATTTTGGTGGATGGTTCAGGAATATAGCTTATTGTGTTTTGCTAATTTCATGCAAACGCCTGCCTATGACTTAATCTATAGCACCCCTCAAATCAATTGATCAAAGGTAACTTAGATAAAGCATCGGTTTCATCTCCTACCTAGTAATCAATAAGCAACAGTTTAGGAATAATTAAGTGTTCTCACTTCCTAGCACGCAACAAGTACTGCGTGCCTCGGTTATTAGCTCACAAACTTGCTGGGTCCTAAGGGGAAATGTTTTCTCTGTAGGAGGATAAGCTCCTTAGTAGCATGAATCTGAACATAAATCAGAGACTCGTCAGCTTCAGAGAATGTCCTTTTTATCTTCCAAAGACGTGTTTTCTAATTTGCTAGCCACTACCGGTTTAAAGAGATCCCAATTATTTTTTATTTATTCATCCAAGTTGGCTAGCATAAGATGGGCTTACTCAAAGTCTCAGAATAAAAAAATTGCAAATAAAAGCTGCTGTACAGTCTCTTAGGAATGGTAGATTATATTTATCTGTAAAACATACTCTATTTAACTATTATATATGATAGACGTAATGGTGACAGTTCTTATTTTTAGTGTGTTTAGCTTATAAAAGTCTTCTGCATGCTCTGTCATGGACCCTTACAGACTAAATATCTTTATTTTATCGAAGAGGATGCTGACTCCTAGAAAGGTCAGTGTCTGCCTATTGTTGCATAGTGAGCAGTGAAGCCAGAAGTCACATCCCAACCACTGATCTGATTTTTTTTTTTTCTTTTTGAGACAGGGTCTCACTCTGTTGCCCAGGCTAGAGTGCCGTGGTGTCGTCATAACTCACTGCAACCTCAAATTCTGGGCTCAAGTGATCCTTCTGTCTCCGTCGCCCCCATAGCTGGGACTACAGGTCTGCACCACCATGCCCAGCTAATTTTTTTTATTTTTTATAGGGACAGAGTCTCACTATATTTCTCAGGCTGGTCTCAAACTCCTGGCCTGAAGCAGTCCTCCTGCCTCAGCCTCCCAAAGTGTGCTAGGATTATAGGCATGAGACACTGTGCCTGGCCTGATTTGATTCTTATAGCAAGGCTTAGGAGGTGCTTGGTACTATCCAATGTTCTGCACCCTCCTGCATATTTGAATCACCCAGGGAGCTTTTTAAAATACAGATTCCTGGTCTCACACTTGTCAGAGATTCTGAGTCATTGGGTCTGGGGCAGGGCCAGGAATCTTTATTCTTTAAAAGCTCTCCAGGCTTTTCTAATATGCCTCCAAGGGACTCTCCACTGCAGACACCCTAGGCAGAGATGAACAATGTGCAATTAGCCGTTAATCAAGAGAAGAAGCAATTTAGCTCAAAAAATAGAAAAGAATGATGTCTTTATTTTGCTGTCCCTCCATGTTGTTAGAAAAATCATGGGAGTTTAAAAGTCATTGCACAGAGAGTTAGCTTTTTATTAAGAATTATAGGATGGCAGAGCTTCTAGGCCCCCTCGGGGAAGAAATCTGCCCACTGTGGGCTGGCAGATGGCTCCTTTAATAGCTTGCTATGTGTGGTTGGGAGTCTACCTTCTGATTTTCTTCCCCTGACCTATCTCCTTTTGATGATACAAAAGAACATTAATCAAGGTGGAAACTTTTTTTGGTTCATCATAGGAGTTGACCCCAGTCAATGAATCTCCACTCTTTGTTTAAAGATTTGAAGTGCGAGGATTTGACTGTTCTATTTGTCTTTTCTGTCTAGTCTGGAAAGGGGTTGGCCTGCCCAAGGCCCCAACTGTTTGGCTACTTTTCACACTCTGATCTAGAAAAAGCCATGGGATTCTCTGTTGTATGCATATCAACATTGTTGAATCATGAAAGGGCTTCTCTGGACTTCAGTAGCGCCTCTTCGTGAAGTCTGTGCGTGTGTATTTTTAAACAAGTGCTGCTGCTGGGTGCATCATGCCTCGTCTCTGCTGTTGTGGACAGGCCTCCTCGGAACTCTCGTCCTATGTTGTCTGTCTCCCTTCGTGTGCTCGGTTCTTGTGTTAACTGTCTACATTGTGAATAATTGGCTTTGAGGAGGGGAGAGGCACCCAGGCAAAACTAAGTCCGGTCTTTAGATCCAGACCCATCTGCCTGGATTGGAGTCACAGTGCTGACGCTTGTGAGCTGGGTGTTCTGGGCTAAAATGGCTAATCTCTTTGAGCCTCAGTTTCCTCATTTGGTTTTAGAATTAAATAAAATAATTTATGTTAAGTGCCTGGCGCACTATGGGTGCTCAATCAGTGTTAGTCTCTTTCCTTTGTTTTTCTAGATTTGATATTCTACTATTTAAATGCTATTAATTGCTTAGATAAACCTGACTGTGTTATCCTCTTTCCTCATTGAATAGGTCTGGTTATCCAAAACAGTGCAGATTACTTGGCTCTGTGTATTCTCTCCAGAAACCTTGCAGAGTGTGGGCCTTTAAAATTGCAAGTAGGCAGCATTAATATTCTGACCTTGTAGATCTGGATTTGAGACTCAGAGGATTTAACTTGCCCCCAGACACACAGCCACTGACTGGTGAAGCTGGAATTCCAACCCTGATTTGTCTGATTCCAAAGATCACTACCTCCTTAGTAGGCATCTTCTGGCTTTTCTGATAAGAGGTTTATTTGAAAGATAATAAGAGAGACATTTGAGCTACAAAGTCCGAGTTATTACCTGCTTTCACAAGGGCCAACCTTTACATGAACTATTTGAAGAGGGTGAGGTATGAAAACTTGGGGGCACTGGTGATTTTGGTTCATAATTGTGTATTTGTGTGTGTGTTGTCATGGGTGTGTGTCTAAAGAATGAATGTGATTATAGTAACCAATTCTCAAAACTTGTCACACTAAGTGGCAGAACTCTATATGTTCAGAAACTCCAATGAGTCTTTAAATAGGAAACATCTCACAGGAATCAAATATCAACAAAGCATCCATGTGACTAATCACGGAGGTGCAAGGCCACACTTACTCAGCAGGAAGATTCCCTACAGAAAGACATCACTAAAAGAAATGCTGTATGATTTATTTGCTGTAGCTCAATTTCCATCTGTCTCATAAAACGGATTGTGTACACATTGTGCCCCAGGCATGTAGCCAGGGTGGAAGCATACCAAGGAGCAGAAACCTTCTCCTCCCTCAGGCTGCTGTTGACATGCTCTGCTAAGAGCCAGGTGTAGCCAGGGTGGCCTACCTGGAAATGCCGTGGGCTGCCTCGCCGACATCGCAGACCTCTGGGGGTTTTGCTGGGTCATGGGCCTTTGAACAAGCCTCCGTGGCAATAATGGGGACCAGGTGGGTTTTGAACATTCTGTTTTTTCCCAGAGACTCCTTTGACTCACATTTGCAGACTCCAGATGGCAATTTTGCCAGTACAGGCAAGATGCTGTTTGTAGTTGCTTATATTTTTTAAGTAAATGGAGAATGAGCCAAATAAATGCCTTCTTGCTAAAGTGTGTGAAAGCAAATCAGGTGGAACCAAACCCTTTTCTCATCCTGTAAAGAGAGTATACAAAACGTAGGAACTGTTTATGGCCAAGTAAAAACCAATGTGATCCCATAGAACTAAACCATTGAGTAAGAGCCAAAGAGCCAGAGTCCTGTGAAAACTGAGGGCTATTTTGGGCTGAATATTGGTTTCTCCTTGTTTTTTCTAGGTAACAGAAACCTCATCTGTTTTGTTTCTAAAGCTTCCTTGTTTAGGTCACTGTAACATCATCAGGAGTTTGAAAAAAGAGATTTTAAGAAACTATTTCTGTAGGAAAATTTCTTCTTTTTGTATGTCTTTTTGTTAAGCTCGCCCGAACTCGGAGCTAAGGTACCAGCAAGGGCCCATTGACGCCCCCCCGACTTCGAGCTACTCCTCCTGCGGGAACCTGGTAAATCCTCCTGAGCTCCGGACCTCCCGTTTTTGGTTGATGGTCCTGGTTTATTCTGAGCTGTCTGTTCTCTTTCTAGGAAGCTGTTGTTTGGGATCCTAATTTGAATTGGAAGTGTTTCCTAAAGGGCTTTCTCCATTGCCTTTTTTTTCCCTCTCAAAACTAATTTCAATCGGCTTTGTCTGCGCATTTGCGCAAGGAACCCAACTGTCTTACTTGTAGATAAATGAGAGACCGAGTTTCTCAGCTCCGAAGGTAAGGGGCAGCTTACTTCTCCCAGACCTAAGGCATCCCTGGGTGACCAGGGCCCTGAGTGGGAGTTGCCTGGGGCGATTCCCTGAAAAAAAAAATGGGAAACAAATTCTTTAAGAATTAGGAAAGGCAAGGAGAATGACCCCTGTTGGGCATTCCAATTGGTTTGTGGCGCCTCTACTTGCAAGTATTTATGTAAATGAAAAGATTCAAAGGCATGCCAGGTTTTCTGAGGCTCCAGCTGGTTATGGCTAATTCTTGTGCACAAGTTTTTATGAAAGGGCAAATTACATCAAGGAAATTCAGAACTCAAATGGTCGACCTACTACTTATAGTGTTAAAATGCCTAAAGCTATTTCTCTCCTTTCCTGGCTACTCTAAAACCTGCTAACTTTTTCTATTGATGTGAAGAGAACTCATTGTTTATGGTATTTACAATTGAAAGGCTACCTGGAGATCCTGTAGCCAGTTCTAGCTAAAATGCAAATATTGGAAACTCATTTTGAACTGAAGGAAAAAAAAGGGGGGGTAAAGATTTTTTAAAATCAGACTGCCATGGAAACTGCTTTACCCAAAACTTTGATCCACAGGCCTAATTAGGTTACCTATCAGGGCAACTAAAGTTTGCCATGTGAACAAGTTCCAGTCTCGTTGGAAGAAATTCAGATCTAGC
>CAUYRT010033672.1:0-12460 GCA_963574885.1 Lepilemur ruficaudatus | reverse complement strand
AATAGAAAAAAATTAATTGGCCAACTAAAAATATAAGAAAAAATTAGCCGGGCATGGTGGCGCATGCCTGTAGTCTCAGCTACTTGGGAGGCTGAGGCAGGAGGATTGCTTGAGCCCAGGAGTTTGAGGTTGCTGTGAGCTAGGCTGATGCCATGACACTCTAGCCCAGGCAACAGAGTGAGACTCTGTCTCAAAAAAAAGAAAAAAAGAATACAATATTCATTTTATGAAAACTTGGGAGGCAACATTGCGGTGTAGCTAAGGGCATGGGCGTTGGACCCTGGGGCTCTGAGGAAGTTCCTCCTTTCCATTCCTCATCTGTACAGTGTAATTACTATAATCAGCCTCACTGGTTTGTTTGGAATGTTAAATGAACTTGAACTCTTGCCCCAGGCAGGGTGTCAGCACTTGTTTCTTCTGCCTGGAAATTTCCTCCTCCAGGCATCTACCTGGGTCCCCCTCCTCCCCATCAGGTCTCTGCTCACACACTGCCTTGCTGGCCATCCTGCTTGACTTTCACCTTCCCTCCTGGCACCCCCTACCTCTGGCCCCGCTTTATTTTCCTTCAACTGCCACATTTGATATTCACCTGTGTATTTTCTCTCCCAACCCCACCCCTCTAGAATGAAAGCTCCAGAAAGGCGGCATTTTTGTTTGTTTTGTGCACTGCCATATCCCAGCCAGTACAGAGTTGGTACTAAATCAGTGTCATGGTTACAGCCATACTGTCTTGCGTGCTCTCCTGCAAAGCCCACTTCTCAGGTATTCAGTTTCCTGTTCTAGAAGATGAGAATTGAGCTAGGCGATCTCTAAGAGCCTTTCCCCTGAGGCATTCCTTGGTTCTGGGTTCTCCTTATTGAAAGATTCCCTGCAAGTTTCCATTCTCTCCATACGGGGGCAGCAAAGGACTGTGAATCCCAGAGGGCTGGCCTGCTGGCTCTGGAGCGCTCCTGGCATTTCTCCGGTGGCTGACGGCGAGGGATGGAAATGTGCAAACATCTTTGCTCCACCCACCTTCCTCCACGTCTCCCAGGAGTCACACCTGCTCAGAGTCAGATCTCTGCTTTATTTGTGGCCCAACCTAGTTCCAAGAAGAACTGAGTCACAAGTGTCAAAATTAAACAAAGCATGGCAATTAGGGATAAAAACAGCCCAGAGACCATCCAAAGCTATCAGATACACCCAAAATAAGCTAATTATAATGATTGAACACTGAATTTAGCCCCAAATTTCTACACATCTGGGCAGGGTCAGGATCAAGGGAACTCAGTCTTGAATGCAAGATGTAAGCAGAGTGGCAGCCAAAAACCTCAGGAATCAAGTAAATAATAGTGTAATATTTCTAAAAGTCAAAATTAATAAAAAAAAAAACTTCACTATAAATAAAGTGTCCAATTTTAACATAAAATTGCATGAAAACATCTGTATGTGGGCATACATTTTTCCTTTTGCCTCAATTCCTACATAGCACCACATAGCACAAGCAGATCTGGACTTTGAGATTCGATATTTTGTTATTTGCTTGTATTCCATTTTATGCATAAATCACATTTTGTTTATCCAATCATCATTTGATGGACCTTTTGGCTGTTGTGAATAATGCTGCTACAAACATGGGCGTACATATATCTGGGTTTTTGTCTTTATTTATTTATTTTTGAGACACAGTCTCACTGTGTTGCCCAGGCTAGAGTGCAGTGGCATCAGCCTAGCTCACAGCAACCTCAAACTCCTGGGCTCAAGTGATCCTCCTGCCTCAGCCTCCCGGGTAGCTGGGACTACATGCACGCGCCACTGTGCCCGGCTAATTTCTTTCTATTTTTAGTAGAGACGGGGTCTCGCTCTTGCTCAGGCTGGTCTCGAACTCCTGAGCTCAAACGATCCACCCGCCTCGGCCTCCCAGAGTAGGTTTCACTATTTGATGCCTACTATTGCATAAACTGCTTGAGTATTTTGAAAATTATAAATAGGCTCCCTTTTAAAAATTATTATAATCTCCATTTCTGAGTTGAAAAAACTAAGACACAGAAAGCTGAAGAGAGTTATCCAAGGTCAGGCGGCAAGAGGAGTGCAGTGACAGAAAAACTCCACAGAGTTACTTTTGAGTTTCCAGAATGGCATGGATGGCTTGATTTTTTTTTTTTCAGGCTAAGATCCTAGTGGGATGATCTCAGTTTGGATGGCGCCATCTCTTCTGTTCTGCTCTATGCTTGCCCAACACAACCCACCTGTCTCCCAATGTACAGAGCCACAGTCCAATACCTAGGACAGCCCAAGCACAGAGCATGAAATGCCTGTGATCCTGCAGTCCTGTGGCACCAACTGACCCCACCTCCTGCGTCGCCATCGATATAACCAGAGGACGACATCTGACCCAAGCGAAGCTATTAATAATAGTAAGGCTACTCTTTACGCACTTGGAATTGGAGTACTAAAAAGCAAGTGTAGTCAGAGGGCAGAAAGTTAAGCCCATACAGAGATGGGACGTAGTCGGTGGCTAGCACGTTGGAGTTATGTGGGAAGCCGGGATGTGTGCTCAGAGGTAGTGCAGTGTGCTGGTTAAACAGCCAGAGTGTGGAAGGAGGCTGCCCAGTTTGAATCACGGCTCCCACTTATTAGCTGTAGGGCTTGGGACAAGTTGCTTAAGTTTTCTCATCAGTAAAATGGAGAAACAAATGGTATTTACCACGCACCAGGGGTGTGGCACAGGCACATGGCACACACTCAGGAACGGCCGCCGGTGTTATTCCAGAAGCGACAGGCAGCAGAGAAGCCCCCATCACCCCGGAAACCCACAGACAGAGCAGTCCCCCATGACGTTCCAGTTCCCCAAGCGCCTGCCAGGACTTCAGCACTGCATTTCAGCCATCAAAGGGTTTCCATGGAAAGCAAAGAGAAGTATTTCCTATGGCATTTTACCTAGTTAAGTTTTCACCTCAACACTAAAAGACTTTTAAATTTAAAAATCATACACCACATTTTTTTTTTGGAAATTTTATTCTTTTTATTGCAAATTTCTGGTAAAGGAAAGAACAAGGAAGCTGATTCTCATTTAAACTTTGGTGAGAAGAGTCCTGCAGTGGCTGGCGGCTCCCCACCTTGGCTGCACACTGAAATGCCCAGGGCCTCTGACACATACGATGCCTGCCACCTGCTGCCCAGAGGTTCCAACTCCGTGGGTCTGGGGGGCAGACGGGCATCAGTAGCTTTGTTAACTCCTCCAGGTGATTCCAACGTGTGGCCAAGGTGGAGAACCCCTGTGGCTGCTCATTGCAGGGGCTGGCGACTGTCAGAAGCACCTGAGAGAAGTTCCACTGACAGCCGAGTGTCACCTGCTTACATCACCACCCCCACCCTGGCCGGAGTCCAGCTGGTGTCCCCTTCCCCACCTTCCCAGGTGTCAGATGTGCTGATTCTTCCTCCTCAGACACCCCAGAGGAGAGAGTCGCTGGAGGGGATGTGGCTCTCTGTGCCATGGCTTGTGCTTAAACGTGAAAACCACACGAAACATGGTTGCTCTATCACAAAAAGAAATACACTTTCTGATTGCAAAAGAGTATTACCCTCTCTTTTCTTGGTTAAGTGGAAATCCGTGACAAAGTAAGAAAATATGTGTTAGATGACGTGTTCCTTATATAACCTCTCACGTCCAAATTTTTTTTTTAAAAATTGACAAGCCATTGAGAATAAAATATTATGTACTCTAGCAGCATAGTTTATATGGGCAAACAGTAATAGCCAGGTAGGTATTTCATTTACGATTTATTCTAAAAATAGAAAATGCTTTTATTTTCCTGAGTCCTTGACAAACAAAAGAAAAAGAATTTTATTTTATTTTAAAAGTATTCCTGTGTTTCTTTTTCCTGGGGCACCCTCACAGTTTAGAACGGTGTGTCTCACTGTCAGTTTTTACATACACAGGTGAACAAACATCACTGGTGCCAATTTTCAAAGACTAATCAGATATGGCGAGTGAAAATAAAACACCCATCATCTACACAGTTGCTCAAGATGGAAGTTTCTTGACAGTGTTATAAATGCAATATCAATTTGATTCTTTGTCCATACAAAAGTATGAGTTTCTATTCCATTAGTAAGACTGAATGATTAACGTCTTAACAGAGATAAAATTTTTAGGACATTTAAAAAATACAGAGGATCCCATTTTTACAGCATCATTCGGATGAATTATCATGCCTTCTATTTTGTCTTCATAACTTTTATAGGGTACAGTGCATTGACATGATAAAACCAAGGCACAAGAATACAGTTACAATAAGTGTATATAAACTCTGAGCGACTTTGTGCCGATTTTGGAAACATTTAGAGAGATCAATTGTAAAGTCTGAAAAATTATCACATTCTATTATGATTAATGAACAATCAATTGTGCAGTAAAGAGACTATTAACCACCATTCCATTATTAAATATATGGCTATCACTATACAGGCAGTGGATAATTCAAAAGTAGTTTTAAATATTAAAACCGGTAGGTATAGCTAGGTGGTTGCTGTAGATACTGTGCCTTGCATTATCTAGATAAGTTTCCATTTACTTTGCATTCTGTATGGCAGTTATCAATTTTTAAACTATGTCCATTACATAAATGGTGGGGTTTCTTCCAAATGTTAAATCCTTTCCCCTTACAAAAGACAGCAGATTTACAGGAAGATAACCAATATAAGAAATGCATAGACAACAAACAATCAAATCCAAATACGGACTCAAAGGTTGAATTCTAACCTATCGGGACATTCTCTTAATTTAGGGTGAGGAGCAACACATTCCTGGGACAGCTCATTAGTTTCTTAATTAAAAGTCACCATGACGTTTTTCAAAATAGTAAACAGTCTTGGCTAGAGCATCAAGCATTGAAGGAAAATTAAGTCTTTTCATTCATAAAATGAAGAAGATAAAAGCCTTTCAAAATCCGGGGGGGATAATTCCATTGAATTTAGAGAAGTGAAATAAAATGGTAAAAATTGTACTTAGTACTTTTAAAGAAAAGAGTGTTTTCAAGACTCAAGGTAAACATTTAGACCCGTGAAAACACATTTCTTGGCACATGCACGCCGCGGATGGAACACCCCTGAATGCAGCAATGGCCCGGCTACAGAGGTATCTCGCTCCAAGCCCCACTGGCAAAACCTTCTTTTAGGTCCTTGTCCCGCCTCCCTTCACACAGGAGCTTCCGGCTTCTGCATTTGTTGGATTTGCTTCTGTAGCTGGTCCTTGTCCAGCTTCATCTTGGCTTCGAGAACTTGCCTGAGGGATCCTATGCTTTCATAGATGGCTGTAAACCCTTTAAGAAGAGGTAAATTTCACAGGAGTTAATATTTTTTTTAAATGTTGTATCAAATTCTATAGCATATAGTATTATTAGTTGATTCTGGCAAAAATTATTAATAGATGCTAATACCCCTGGGGTAAACGTTTGACGGGAAACAAGTGAGTTCCGTGCTATCTCCCTAGAGATTACTTTTTAATTACAAAGAGGGAAAAGGAACTATTACAGTGGAGAAATCTGGCATGTAACACTTTAAGCAAGTGCTCAAATCTAACATCACCAATACTGGGAGCAACTACCACTGTGTACATTTTTTTTTTTTGAGACAGAGTCTCACTCTGTTGTCCAGGCTAGAGTGTTGTGGTGTCAGCCTAGCTCACAGCAACCTCCAACTCCTGGGCTCAAGCGATCCTCCCACCTTGGCCTCCAGAGTGCTAGGATTACAGGCGTGAGCCACCGCGCCCGGCCTGCATTGTGTACCTCCTTCTAAAATACTCTAGGTAGGACACAACATCACTTCTGTGGCACTTCTGTCCAAAACGCACAACCTGAATCATATATCAAGAGGAAGCAAACAACCCCAAACTAAAGGGCATTCTACAAAATACTGGCCTGTATTATTTAAAAATGTCAAGATCACAGAGGAATCGATCCAAATTAAAAGAGACTGCATAAACATGGTAACTATGATGTGTGATTCTGGATTAGAACCTCAATGGCCAACAGGCATATAAAAAGGTGCTCAGCATCACTAAAGATCATGGGAATGCAAATCAAAACCACAGTGAGTAATCACCTCGCCCCTGTTAGAATGGATTTTTATCAAAAAGAGGAAAGATAACAAGTGTTGGTGAGGGTATGAAGAAAAGGGAACCCTGGTACACTGTAGGTGGGAAGGTAGAATGGTATAGTCATTGTGGAAAACAGCACGGAGGTCACTAAAGAAATTATAAATAGAGCTATCATATGACCTAATGATCCCACTGCTGAGTATATACCTAAAAGAAATGAAATCACTGCCTTATAAAGGTATCTGCACTCCCCTGTTCACTGCATTATAGCCAAGATGTGAAAAAAACAGTGTCTATCAATGGATGAATGGATAAAAACAACTGTGGTGTGCATATGTACATAGAATGAATACTATTCAGCCTGACAGAAGAAGGGGATCCTGCCATTTGCCACAATGTGGATGAACCTGGAGGACATTATGCTAAGTGAAATGAGGCAGGCACAGAAAGAAAAATACTGCATGATCTCATATATGACATCTAAAGAGAGAGAGAGAGAGAGAGAGAGCGAGAAAAGAAAGTCAAATACACTAAAATGGTGATAACCAGATACGCAGGGGCAGAGGAAGAAATGGGCGATGTAGGTCACAGGATACAAACTGCACAGACGTAGCATGAGTAAGTCTAGATGTCTAATGTACAACATGAGGACCACAGTCAATATGCTTTATGATTTTCTATTAAGAAATGTATTGTTTTTATAATAAAAAATAGTTTTAGTTTTAATTTTTGAAAGGCTCATATGCATTTCTCATTAGGTACTAAATATTAACAACCCCAGTGGTGTGTTAAATAGATAACAAATTAGTCCAGGAAATGATGGAAAGTTAAACATTGATGGAATACTCAAATGCCATATTCTTATAGCCCAAAAGACTGAGAAAGAAAACTCATTTTTATCTTTACAAGTTCTCCAATTCATAAACTTAACTGTAGCTTCTAATTAAATAAAATAATAAACTTCTGGTAGTAACAACAAAATTATCCTTGGGATAACTAGCTACTTTTATTTCCATGTGGCCAAAACAGAATAATTCCACAGAAGAAAATTCATGGAATCACAGAATCGGAAGGAGCTAGGAAATAATATAGTCGTGCTTCTCATGCTGCAAGACCGTCTCCTCCTTCCTGACCACTATCAACGAGACTCCACTTGAATCCTTGCAGTAACAAAGAATTTTCAAGCTCACAAAGTTACCAGTATCTTATAGGAACCATTAATTGTAAGACCCGTGGGCCTCACATTGAGTTAAAAATCCGTCTTCCAGTAACTTCCACTTATTGGTCCCAGTTCCGTATTCCTGAGTTCAAAGTGTAAATCGAATCCCTCTTTTGTATGCCAGCACTCAGAACTTCAAATCAGCTCTAATGTTTTCCTCTAAACAAATGTGAATTAATGGGCCTTGTTGACTTCTGAGCAAAGGGCAATCATTCACTGCCAGGGTGCTGCTGGATACCGCTAACAGTATAAAATAAGCCCTCAAAAGCCCCTCAAAGTTATGTGCTTACTTCTGAGCCATGCTGACCTTGGCTATGCACCGACAAGAATCTGCAGATAGTGCTAAAGAAAACGCTCAGTTGCAAGCTGAGCAATTGTAGTCTTGTTTGCCCGTCCCTCATGGAGCCTGTATATGGTTGACATTCACACAGCATTTTAGTTCCATGCAGCACGGCTACTTAGGAAATCAACTAAGGACATTTCACTTTTATCAGCATTAGCCAGGTTCATAGGTCACTGCAGGGCGATACTAATCGATAGGCTTTTAGATCCAATAGAACATAAGCCATGGGAGGGCGCTGGTGGGGCCTACCGGCATTAATTTCTGCTTTCATTTCCTTCAGGCTCTGGTTCATCTGCAGCTCCAGCTTGGTGATGCGCCCGTGTATCTTCTCCTCGTCCTGCTTTGTCCTCTGCCCATCACTAGGCTTCCTTTGACCCTCTTCTATTTTGTCCAGTCTGGCCGACATGTGGCTGAGCTTCTTCTCCACATCCCTTTCACTGGCTCCCTGAGATGCATGATGAAAAGGCTATTTGATTACTCCAAAAAGAAAGTCCGCACGGTGTGCTCATCAGCCACAATAAATAACATCACTTAACAACCTGCAGGGAACAGAGTGGCAATGGCTGCTTGTTGCCCAGCCTGATATCCATTCTCCATTTCTTCCTTAACAGATCCCCAATTTTCAGCTCGGTACAAGGTCGTCCAGAATAAAGACTACGTTTTCCGCTGAAGTCTGAATTCGGTGTGGCCGTGTGATTACGTTCTAGCCAATGAAATGGAAGCACAAGTATGTGATAGCTTCCAGGAAAAGTTAAAAGACAGCTAATATCCTTACTCCTTCCTTCTTCCGTCTGTCCCTGGAATTCAGACATAATGGCTGGAATTCTGGCAGCCATTTGAATTATGAGGACATGGGTTACTCTCTACGACTGGCAAAAAGTTAAGCTAGAAGGATCCTCGGTCACTGAGGACTGACAAGCCATCATATCAGTCTTGTATTGCCTATACCCAGACTTCTTTTATGTGAAATAGAAATAAGCTTCTATTTTAGTAAAGCCACCATTATTCTGGGGTTTGCTGTTAATTATTAAACCAATCCACATGTAAAAACAAACAGTGATCCAAAGACCCAGACTTCTTAGTATAAATGTGTTAGTAGGAGTCTAAGTAAATCAATCAGTAGATCTGGGGAAAATATTAAAAAAATATTTGGAATATTAAATATTTTCTTCCCTTTCCTTTCCACCATGCTTGGTTTTTAGGGACTCTGTGTAACAGGCGAGCTTTGGAGGCCAGGACTACGAACAGCAAGCTGTAAGTGGGATACAGCACGACAAAGCTCTCCTGACTGTGCTCAGCACGCAGCGCACAACTCCGCAGCTCCACATCTGGACAGAGCGGTCAGAGATGCAAACTGCACCACTCACTTCGGCTTCAGTCATCAAAGTCCAACAGGAGGAAGTAGTTCAAGAAAAGAGAGGGGAGAGGGAAATGGCCACACTAAATAACCAAAACCCACAAAAATTTGCTTGCCAAGTACTGGTTTGAGCGTCTACCAATTTTGAAGACTAAGTAAGCAAGGCTTTCTTGATATGGTTTTTGAGCAGTTCTGCAAACCTTAAATTCTGGGACAGACTGGGGTAAAAGGAGAAGGAAGGTGAAAAGGAAAACAGTGGATTCTGTTTACATGTTGCGCGGTGCTACTGCACACGGCCACTACAGGGGAATGGCAGGGTCTGGAGGGAGAAATCTATTCAACACCAGTGAAAAGAAAGCAAAACCAGATCATGAAATTAAAACAAACCAGGGTGAAGTTGGTAACTGTTAGTTTTGTTTGTTTGTTTAATCAAAATGGCCCCTAGACTTTAAACAACCGTTAGTTTTATTTAGAAATGGAGACAGTCAATTTGGATCGTAAAGATCTTGACTTAAATTCATCTTAACTGAAAGTACTGAAATTTGCTACTTGGTCTTTGCTAACCAAAACAGGTCAAAGTGCTCCATCTCTTTAAGAAGAATACAAAGACTCAATAACGAACTGTGGAGATAGATTCTAAGGCAAGAAACAATTGAACAGCTTTAGGTGGTGCCAACTAAACCAGTGATAAGTTACCGGGTATTATGCAAACACTGTGGGCCCCCACCGAACAACTTGACCAAATTATTGCTAAACATCGATACCTACACTGTTTTCCTTAACAACCAAGGAGAGCTGATCAATTTTCTGTAAAAGTTCTTTTTCTATCCGCTCTTGTTCTTGTTGCAACCAACTTCGCGCCGATAAAATCTGGTTACTGAGTTCCTCAACTGTACCTTTAAACCTAAAAAAAGGAAATCAGCAAGTTAGATGTAAAACAATTTCCTAATGACATCAAACAACCTCAATTTCCAACTCTCAGCTTTCTGGTAAATATGCCGGCATGAAACTCAGCTCAGTCAGAATTACATGCTTACCTTTTCTTAGTACTGCCTTAGCGCTAAGTTGGGAAGCGGAAAGGCAGGGGGACACAACACCTGATGATGACTCCTAGCCAGGAGGAGCAGGCAGTACCGGCACTGAGGTGACACACGGTGACACAGAGCTGTGCCAGGCGCTACCTGTACAGTTCTGGGGGTCCACAGTGCTCCTGGCTCAGAGGACACAGTGTCTCCCAGCTCCTCTTCGAGGTCCCCCTCCTTCCCCGCCTCTTCTTCCCTGTCCCTTCTGTCTCCCAGGACTGGAGCCTGGCTCCCTTTCCCGCTAATGTTCCCCAAATTGCTCTTGCTCCATATGGATATTTCCTAATTTAAGTCAAAAGGAAAATTGAAAGGAAAACACCTCCCAACCTTCTAGTCCTCTAGTCCTCTCCCTTTCCAAATTCCTTATATTAATAGTAACTGCCCATATGTGCTACCTCCCCTTGACTACTTTTTTCTAATTTTTATTATGATATGTAATAAAAGCACAGAAGAATATGTCATGTGATTTAATTAGTAAGACGAACATCCATTGTAGTAGAGCTACCACTTGTCCTGCAATATCTGTTCTCCTCTTCTTCCCTATTAAGTAGCCCTCAAATGCCGACTAGGCACATGGCTGTCTGGCCAGCCTCCCCTGCAGCGAGGTGTAGCCATACAAGGAAGTCGGACTGTGGGACGCACGTGGAAGTGATAAGCATGCTTTTCTTAAAAACAATGCTGGGGCCATGGACTCTCTCCCTGACCCAGCAGACTGGGGAAAAGCAAGGACTAGAGCCACAGAGAAACCAAACTGAGTTGTGGGTGCTGCCCCACCTGCTCTGGACCACTGATCTGTCCACTGTTACGTGACAGCCACAGCACTGCAGCTAACCTGTACCCTAACTAACACAACCATGTACCCCCCCAGCCATTGTAAGACTTCTAAGGTCTTGAGTGTACTCCCCAATCACCCCACACCCCTCGACGTAACCATTAACTGGAATTTACTATTCTTTATCATTTTATTCTATTGGATTAGATCCTAAAACAACATATTTTTCAGCATTGCATATTTTAAAATTTTACCTAAATGGGACAATAATACAGTGTGAGTTTCTACAACTTGTTTTTTTCACTCAACACAATATCTGTGGACTTCATCCATGCTGTGTATAGCTGTAGCTAATTCATTTTCATTGTAGAGTAATATTCCATTTTACAAATATACCATAGTTTATCCATTCTTTTGTTGATGGATATTTGTTTTGCTTTGTTTTTATCCATCTTTGGTATTACAAATAATGGTGTTACAAAAATACAGACACATAGCTCCTGATTCACATATGCAAGAGTTTCTCTAGGGTATAAACACGTGCAACTTTACCAGAAAACACCAGCTTGCTTTCCAGGGAAGCTGTACTACCTCACACTTTACTCAATGGTACAAAGAGGTCTTGTTCCCCACATCCTTGCCAACACTTTTGTGTATCCAATCTAAATTTTTGGCCTTTGGATTTGTCTAACATTTGGAAATTATGAATAAAATAAAATAGAGAGTAAAATTATTCTAATTTTATTCTTTGAGAATAGAAATTTTAATATACACATTTAATTTATCAAAGCCTAAAGTTATTCAATATCTATAATTTGATCCTAAAAATCTCCTTAGCACATTTTAATTTCAGAAAACTTCCTCCTAATTTATATGTTGTTATAAGTTGATATTTTGGTTGTACAGTGTTTTGACACCACACAAATTAGACCTTAATATTATTGCTTGTTTAGTTTTCCCATTTCATCATATTCTTTGCTCATCCTTTCTTCTTTTATCTCAGACCTTCCTTTTGTATTATTTTTTTTTTTTACCCAAAAGCTATCTTTTAAAAATTCCTTTCGTGAAGGTTCATTAGTAAACTCTGAGTTCTTGTTTGCCTGAAAGACCTTTATTTTGTCACTGGATTGACAATCATTCTGTCTCAGCACTTGAGGGTATTAGACCACCTTCCTCCAGCCTCTGTTAATACAGCCGAGAAACCAGCATTGGTCTGAATTCTCTCTCGGCCTTAAGACTTTCTTTCTGTGTTCGGTGCTCTGCAGTTTTACTCTGATGTACCTAGTCTTGGTTTTTTACTTATTCTACTAGAATGCATTTGGCTTTCTAAATTCGAGATTTCTCTATCATCAGTTCTGTATAATTATCTGCCATCACCTCTTTAGCTATTGTTTCTCCTCTGTTTTCTCTACCGTCTCCTCACAGAATTCTGATTAGGCACAGGTTGGGCCTTCTCACCTTATCCTCCTTTTTTTTTTTTTTTGAGACAGAGTCTCACTCTGTTGCCCAGGCTAGAGTGCCGTGGCGTCAGCCTAGCTCACAGCAACCTCAAACTCCTGGGCTCAAGCGATCCTCCTGCCTCAGCCTCCCGAGTAGCTGGGACTACAG
>CAUYRT010033671.1:0-19014 GCA_963574885.1 Lepilemur ruficaudatus | reverse complement strand
AATTTTGTAGAAAATATAGCACAGAGTATAAGACAGAAAATGGAATGTATCTTAAAAATACATTGTATGGAGATATTGATTGAGGACAGAGGTTAGACTGGGAAGTTAAACAGTTGATCTGCAGCACATGGCTTTTGCATTACTGGAGAGACACCCCTTAGAATAATAAAAGTCATGTGAAGATGATCTAATCTCCTTGTAAACCTGCTATGAACAGATGTCCTAAAAACAAGCTGATGGTATTTGGTAGGAAAAGAATACTTAAATTTAGTATACTTTAATGGAGTGTCCTTGCTTTTGGTTTGCTTTTGGTAATTAAATCAACAATGATTAATTTAGCATGCTCCTTGGTAAATATCACATAACCTACATGAATATGAAATGGAGATGTTTTATGACCTAAATATACTTTATAAATCAGGTAGCTGTCCATCTTACTTAGAGATCTATTCTTAAATGAGTTGGAGAGTGCATTCTATGGAGACCTGGCAAAGTGCATGGAATATTCTAGATGTCTACCTTCTTCACATTTTTCTCTGGATTGTATATCCTTGAATTTATTAATTAAGCTTGATATTGAGTCTTAGCTCTGATTCATGTGAGTCAGATTTGATAATTCCCAATCATTTGTCTTAGCTCAGAAGGATAGTAATTTATCATTCTTTAATCAGACACAGCCTAATGCTGTTTTCACAGATATGTGTTTTCTTGGGTCAAATATGTGCATGAAAGTTTTATTCTCAACACATAGGCTATAATTGTAATATGTATCCCCTGACAACTCATGTTGAAATTTAATCTCCAATGTGGCTGGCTGTGCTGAGGATGGGGCCTTTAAGAGGTGATTGGGTCATAAGTGCTCTTCCACCATGAATGAATTATTCCACTTACGGATTAATAGGTTAATGGATAAATGAGTTATAATGGGAGTGAGACTGGCTTCATAAGAAAAGGAAGAGAAATTGGAGCTAGCATACTTAGCCCTCTTCACCACTTGATGCCCTGGGTCACCTCAGGACCCTGCAGAAAACCCCACCAGCAACAAGACTCTCATCAAATGCAGTCCCTGGACTTCTCAGTGTACATAATTGTAAGAAATAAATTCCTTTCCTTTATAAACTATCCGGTTTCAGGCATTGTGTTATAAGCAACAGAAAATGGACTAAGACAACATAGATCCAGTAACAAAAACAAAACAAAATAAAAAATAAAAAAAAACAGTGATACTTAAGAATCTGCTGTTCTAAAAATAATTCTTACTGAATTAAACAAAATGCCTCTATTTCTTTAAGAACACACAGCTTAAGGAGAAAACAGTTTAAGCTGAATGGTGAGACAGTTTGGAAATGATAAAGGAAATTAAATAAGTATGTAATTAGGAAACTTGCTTTATGATTGATATTCTATGCAGTATCAGCATAAAGCATCCTGCCTGCTCTATGGATTCTTCACAGTAACTTCAGTGTATCCTCAGTGTTTATAGAAGCTTTTATAATTCTGCAACAGCTTTTCTTTATTTTTTGTTGTAAAGCATTAAAGTTCATACCTAGTAATATATCTGACACTCCCGTTAAGAAAACTTAATGAAGCAATAATTTGACCTATACAGGAAAACTATATAATTTTTACTCAATTATCAGTGAATTTGCAAATGTCAGTTTTATTCTATTAAATATTTCTCTATTGTATTTCAAAAAATATTTTTAAAAAACAAAGCAAAACTTAGGCACTTGTACACCACAATTGTACTCACTATTCATTTCCCCCTAGATGTCACCATGGATACTGCCATGATAAATTTGTTACTGAAGAAAAATAAGGATCCTTATTCCTGTCTTCTATTTATACTTTCTCCCTAAGTAGTTTACCTAGTCAAATGGCTTTACATATCAATTATATGTAATGACTCTCATAATCACATCTCTAGTCTAATCCTTCCCATGACTTGTTGAACCTGATATTTAAATGCCTTACAACCCCAGCAATGTGTCAGATAAACCATTTAAAATATTATGGCCCAAACATAATTCTCTATTTCTCTCTGAGCCATCCACTACTTATCTCCATGACTTTTGCTTTCCAGTATGTTCCATTGCCATAAATTGTACTACCCTTTGATGATTGCTGTATCAAGACTGTTTCCTCTTTTTCTCTCAGCCCTTTCATTTCATCCATCAGTAAGTCCTAGGTCTTTATCGCTTTAGCTAACACCTAAGTACAAGCCTTCATTGTTCACCATCTGAATTACTTCAGTGGCCTCCCAACCAGTCTCCCTGGGACTTTCTCCTCTAGAATCCATATTTATCACAACAACCACTTTGATCCTTTCAAAATATGAATCAGTTCTTAGAATCACTTGCTTAAAATATACCCATGGCCTTTCAGTGCATTTAATGACACACACACACACACACACACACACACACACACACACACACATCAGAACAATCAATAAAACCAAAAGTTACCATGGCTTTGAGGACCTACGTGAACATGATTCTTTCTGCCTCTTCAAATTTATCTGGTCATTATTTTCCTTCTCACTAAACTATATCTATAATGGCTTTCTTATTTTACCATGAATCTCACTGTAATTTGGCACAAACTCTTCAGTTTAGAGTGACAGATTGATTACTTTGCTTATATTAGCAACTTATCATAGAAAGGTATTTAAATGAGGATTTTCTGATTCCTCATCATTGTTCTTCATTTCTTTTTATGAATATATAAATTCTAATTAACGACAACACTTTCCATGGCTTTCTTCATTTGTGATTGATTATTAATTTTTAATAGCAATTCTCTCAATCATTTTACAACTGCCCATTTTTTCTATTCTTGAAGAAATTTATCACCATTATTTAGATTTTAAGAACTCCTTTACTGTGGTGAAGATAATGGTTAAAATTACAGTGTAAAAAAAGTTAAATTTAAATAATTCTGACAAAATTTAATAAAATCAAATGCTGAGTGTATCATATATGCCATAAAATTCAATGTAAATAATTTATAATGAATTTGTTAGAATATCATCATAACAAGCTGTTACTCATTATAAATTAAAACCAAAAATCACTATATAACATTTCTCAACTATTCTGTGCCTTTTGAACTGTTGGCTGTGTTTCTCTTTTTAAACATTAGATTCCACTATCTAAAATGTTTTCTCTCCTCTTCTCTGATTAATTTTTGGTAGTACTTCAAGGCTCAGATTAAATGTTACAATCATGAGAAGGCCTTCTTTATAACCTGATTTGTTTCCTATTGTTGCTGCAATAAATTATCACAACCTTAGTTTTCTAAAGCAACACAAATGTATTATCTTACAGTTCTTTAGGTACTACAGGTGACAGGTTTAATTTGGCTAAAATCAAATTATCAGCAGAGCTACATTCTTTTCTGGAGGCTCTAGGAGGGAATTCATTTCCTTGCTTTTTAAAGATCCTTTGGGCTGTCTGGATTCCTTGGTCATACCCCCATTCCTCGATCTTCAAAGCAGCAATAGCAGATCCATGATTTTCATTTATCTTTCAGAACTGTCTTTTGCAGTAGCATCTCTCTCTCTCTCTTTCTGTCTCTCTCTCTGTCTCTCTCTCTCTCATCATTCCAAGGTCACCCGATTAGCTAATTATCCCTTTTGCTGTAAAATGTACCAGAGTCACATATTCTGCAATTTAGAACATAGGTATATTTAGGAACTATCATTTATGTTATCACATATCTTCAGTAGAGTTTCTTGCCCTAATCTTTCTACACTTAGCAGGTGTACTGCTGATGTATAGTATACTAGGTTACACTGAACATCAGTATATTGTAGTGGTTAGACGCATGCTTGCTAAAGGAAGACAGAATGAAATCAAATCCTAAGTCTGCAAATTGATGCTTATGTGATTTGAGCAAATGATTTAACTTTTTTGTAAATCCATGGTTCGAATATGTGTTACACATCAAAATTCATGCGAAAATTTAATTGTCATTGTAACGGATCTAAGAAGTGGGACCATTAAGAGGTGATAAGATCACGAGAGCTCTAATCTTATGGGAGGAATTGGTGCTGTCAAAAGAGAGCAAGTTTGCCCCCACAGTCATCCCCAGCCCTTCCAACTGCCACCACAAGAAAACCCTCACAAGATGGCAGCATCTTGATATTGAACTTTCCAGCTTCCAGAAATATGAGCCAATACATTTCTGTTCATTCTTTTATGAATTACTAAGCTGCAGATGTTTGGCTACGGCAGCACAAAATTAACTAACGCTCCATTTTCTCCATGAAATTATAATAATATAAATCACCATTGGCATTAGGGATTAAGTTTGTTAAAATATATAAAACACTTAGAATTGTGCTTGGGTCATGGTTATATTCAATAAATATCAGCTATAAACAGTAGGAGTAGATGATTATGGGGCCATTTAATTACCTTCCTAATTTTAGCACTTATCTTTTAATTTTTCCTTAAAAGATTACTGTAGAATTAATTGTATAATTTATTTACTCATGAATTTTTATTGTATTAACTTGTACTTTCAAAAATATTCTTTTATTTGGTTAAATTTTAATATCTCATCCTTGATTTTTATCTAAAAGACTTAAGGAAATAAACTTATCTATGAAATTTGTAATCACATTTGCTATATGAGTGTTACATCTTATATGTTATTAATGACAAGCATTTATAAATAATCTACATGAGAAATGTTTTTAAAACACAGGTGATAAATAATAAAATCTAGTTAAGATTATCTTTATTTTGTTGTTGAATTGATATTTCCATGAATATTTGGAATTACATAAATGTTTTTCTTTGTTAACAAATTTGATGCATAACCACAGGCATTATGAAGACTCTACAGTATACAAATTTATGCTTTCTTTACCTCAAATTAATTAATAAGTTCTTGAACTTCTTGTATTTTAAACAAATTAGTATTATTTTACATATGGATTCTTTTTTAAAGATTATCTCAAAGTTATTATGAGGATTTAGTGACAGATTAAGCAAACAAATTTAGCCTCCCATTATTTTTCACAAATGTAATGAAATGTTAAAAAAGAAATACTACAGTAAGTTAATTCACATTAGTTTTTAGAACAAATTTCAGCAAACAGTACCTGGAGTAGAGGAAATTGGTGCAATTTACTAACACATGATTCAAAGAAAAGAGATACAATGCTCAAGGAACAGCAACAAAAACAAAGAATACTTAAGTGAGGAAGGGAGGAGTCTTTTTTTTTTTTTTTAAGTGTATGTGACTCCCTGAGCTTAATAGCAGATGGGAATGAAAATGACAGGAAAATGAATCTTGATGAAGTTAATCAAAGAACAGTCTGTATGATGGTGTCTTTGGCTGGCGTGTTTTTGTCACTCTTCTTCCCTAACCACCATGGTGAAAGAGACACTTTATATCCAGTTTGAAAAAAGCATATGCTTTCTAAGAAATTCAGAAATATTTATTACACAATTCTTTGTTGTTTATTTAACAAAAGGATGACTTCCTTATTTGCTTGCCTTATAATACATGTGTCCTAAAGTAAAGTCTGTCATTCTATAGGCATGTTTAAGGTGTACACAGCTGAAGTTCACCTATAAATCAGGAGCAGTGGCAGTAATATCAGATATAGATCTAAATAGACAAAAAGTTCTTATGATATATTTAAAGAAAAGTGATAACTTGAAAGTAACTAAGTTAATATTGGAAAACTAAACCCAGAAGACATTGCATCAGTACAATGAAGACAAGGTGTCTTAAATTTTAAATTGTATGCTTATTATAGTCAGAAATAGGTTACATTCACTATAGTAAAATACTTTAATATAAAGAAAGGATGATTAGAAATATAGAAATAATCTATGCAATAACAAAACTTATAAAAATATTACTAAGAATGAATGACAAAAGTAAAGATACAAATAAAATGATGTTAAAAATTAACTCAAAATAGATTAATGAGCTATGTTTAAGGGTTAAAAATACAAAACTCTTAAAGGAAAACAAGAAGGTAAATCTTCACGGCCTTGGATTTGGCAATAGATTCTTATTTATCATGTCAAAAAAAAAAAAAGAAACATCAAAAGAAAATAGAGGTGAATTGAACTTCATAAAAAACAAATCAAAACTGTTGTGCATCAAAAGACACTACAAAGAAGGTGAAAAGATAATGTGTATAATAGGGAGAACTATTTCCAAAACATATGTCTTCAAAGAAAATATACAAATAGCCAACAAACACATAAAAATATGATCAGTGTTTTCATTAGGCAAGTGCTGATCAGAACCCCCAGGAGATACCACTGTTCACCAAATAGAGCTGGCATACACAAAAGTGAAACATAACAAGTCCTGAAGAAGTTGTAGAAAAATTGGGATACTCATATATTACCGGTGGGATAGAATGTAATGTATGCAATGTATGTAAGAGGGTGCAGCTTCTGTTGGCAAACAGGTTAATGGTACCTTAAAAATGTAAATAGAATTATTTCATAACCTAGCAATTCTAGTTTTTCCTTACATAGTCTCAAAAATTAAAAACATATATTCAAACAAATATGTGTATGTGAGTATTCAAAGCAGTATTATTCATAACAACCAAAAAAAGGACCTAAAAAGATCCATCAATGGATGAATGGATAAATAATATGTGATAAATTTATACGATGGAATATTATCCAACCATAAAACAGAAATGAAGTACTGATAAATGATACAATATGGATGAACCTCAAAAACATTTTTCTGCATGAACAACTCTTAAAACAAAAGATCACTTCATGTGTGAGTCTTTTCACATGAAATATCCAGAATAAGTAAATATATCAAGACAGAAAACAGGTTAGTGATTATCAGTGGCTAAAAGCAAAAAGGATTAAGGAGTGACTACATAATTGGTATAGGGTTTGTTTTTGTTTTTTTTTCTTGGATAATGCAAATATTTTGGAACATTTGGAGGTGATGGTTGCACAACATTGAAAATGTACTAAATCGTACTGAATTGTACACTTCCAAATGATTAATTTTATGTTAGTAATATCACAAAAGATAAAGTGATGCAACATAAGAATTTGCATACTTTTTCATTTGACTCTCTTTGTCTTCTATTATCATAAAATTTCACAATACTACATAAAGAGAAGACATCCCCAAAATAAGCAAATGGCCAGCCCATGGATGTGCCCTATCTGAATAGTAGACTTCTCACCAATCACTCTGGATACTAAAAGATAAAGGAGTGATCAATGTTGTTCATATTCTAAGGATAAATTGCTTTGAAACAAACTTGAATTCTTTGCTCTGCAAAAGTATGAATTAAATGTAACGATAAAATAAAGACAATAAAATCAAGACTTTATGAATGGATGTAAGGCTTTTACCTCCCATACAAGACATCTAAAACAACTGAAATGTTTAGACATCATATTACACTTTCCAATGAGTAACACATTTATGATACTACAGGCTTTCTATTAAGGATGGCATTTGTACATTTTGTCATGATACAAAGACAATCTGTTAATCCAAAAAAAAAATCTATGAAAATATTCACAGTTCAATTAGAAATCAAACTAAAAAGTAGCATGATTTTAGTAACTGGTAGATATATTAAGAGAAGAAACTTCATATAATCTTGTAGCTGTAAATATTTTCCTTTCAGTCACTTAAGTGACATCATTTCATTTAAAATGTATGCTAACACATAAAATAATTCTTTGTATAATAACATACTAAGTAAATTTTAAATAATCATAATCGTAAATATTATTTAATGTGTTTTCCGTTTTCCACATTTGTTTCCACACTCTAAGAATTTGGTACACTGAATTATGATTTTTCCTTCCTCAATCAAAATCATATAGGTATCCAAATCATAAAATATATAAAACTATATTATGTGTTATTTTCTCAGTACATCTATCTCTTTTCCCAGAAATATTAAAAGTCTGTTGATTGAATGGAAGAATTTTACTTTCATCAATCTGACAGCTTTTCTGTATACCTTTGTATTTAAGCACCTGTGATTTTTTTTTGTACAAAATAATTAGAACAGCTTCTGATTTAGCTAAATTCCTAACACTTATGTCTTTGGTAAAACTTCTAGCTACTAACTTTATTCTTATTGCTTTACTGGTGACTTTACAGGGATTGACAATGAGGAGATTCATCAATTACAAGACTTTCAGAATATTTTTTTCCAGTGATATTCTCTTTTAACAGAATAATTGTAAATTCCTCTCAAAACATGGAATCTCTTTTAAATGAAACATTCGGTTTCCATTAATACTCACCTTTAACTGGGACAAATCTGTAAAATCACTTTTCTATTTTATCTTTAAAAGAAAATATCTCACTTTAACAGGTAGTGATACATTTATGAGCTTTATGAACAAGAAAAAACTGCATCACGGTTCAACCTCTCCCTTTGTTCAATCTTGAATTCCTCACTGCCTCGCAGATATTCTGTAAGAGGACTCTAATAAACCTTCCTCATCCAAACCTCTGCCTCAACATTTGCTTCCCTGGGAACAATCTAAGACGCAACCCATATTCAAATTATTCTTCTGAACACATCACCCAATTTCTTGTAGTTATCTAACCAAAGAATAAAATGTTTTATTTCCACTGCTTTGATCTAAACCTAGCACTTATTTTCCCTTGTTTTTTTTTGTTTCCCTCTGAGAAATCAAGAGTCTCTATTAGACTTCTTCAATATTTCTTCCAACACTTCCTACAGATTTCTTTTTTTTTTAAAATTTTTTATATTTTATTTCAGCATATTATGGGGGTACAAATGTTGAGGTTACATATATTGCCTTTACCCCACCTGAGTCAGAGCTCCAAGCATGTCCAACCCCAGACGGTGCGCTCCGCACCCATTAGGTGTGAATATTGGCTTCTACGGCAACAGGGAAACGTTCTTTCTGAGTTAACAAACCCAGTATTTCTCTTGGCCCAGTTAAATAAATACCATACGTTTACTGCAAATTATCCTTTCTTGAGCTTTATGATGTCAAATGTTTCTAGTTCTCCTACAGAATCTCCTTATCCCTACTTCTTGGATTCTTTAAGAATTTACTAGTCCTTTTTCTTGCTCCTCAAACATATGTATTCCCGAGTGTCCAGTCCTGTAGTCCTCTTCTATTGAATTCTCTTCTCTTCCTTTGTCGTCTTCTCTCTTGTCTTGTCTTCTCTATGCTTTTCTCTTCTCTTTTATCCTATGCTTGTTGCTCTGGTAATACAATTCCCCCAAGGGTCATCAGAGATCGTATTTATCTAAGTCACTCTAAAGCAGTAGGCTTGCTCATGAGTGTCAGGACCAGGTGTTTGTTGGACTTCTGCCTGTGCTACTCCTCTGGAAATTAAAATTATATCAGGACAAATTTTAAGTGATTTTAAATTACTATCACTAGGAAAGTTACTTAATTACTCTGATTATAAATTTCATTAGAAAGAGTATGGATATTATTATTATAAGTATTATTAATACTTATTAAGTATCAAAATTCATTCTAGTTACTTTTATAGGCACTGGCAGTATAGCAATGAGCTAAACAAATGAAAATGCTTGCCGAATGGAGCTTACGTGTTAGCAATGAGAAGCAGTGAGAGGTACTCACATCATTCTATTTTAAATTATACCCATGCCTATAAACTTCTATTGTCTATTTCTTATAATCTTTCTTATACTTATTCATTTAACAAAAATTATAGACCCTAGTGTATGTTAGCAACTATATAATACGTTATTTTTGCAGAGATAACGCAAAAATAATTTAATGGTATACAAATTTTAGTGGGATGCCAAACAACCCAACAAAGGAGATATCAAATGGCATTACTAAAGTATCTATAGAAATATATTCAGGGAGGAGAAGAAACCCAGGGGAAATTTCAGGAAGAATTTTCTGGAATTGATAATGCATGAGGTGAATTTTGGAAAAAAATGAATAGGTAGTATATGAAGTAGATGGCAAATCAAATAGGTGAAAGATGGCTTATCATGCTTAAAAAAGAACAAACTAAGGCCTGGAGGTATAAGAAGCATGATTTCGTCTTAAGATAGTAAGTATTTCAGTATGGTTGGGGGTCAAAGAGGGAGATGGGGCCACATCTGGGCAGGTTTTCATGGCATGCAAAGTGGATAGAAGCGTTAGCACTTTTCCTTGCTATAAAAGCCATAGGTGAAGAAAGAATTAAGATACTAATGTACATAAAGCAAGGTTAGTGTCATTGACCCTATCTATTCTCATCTTGCTGAACTAAAACACAGTCTAATATATCAGAGGTTATAAATATGTAACTATTAGCTGATATTGTTTGCCCTCCCAAAACGTAAAATTCCCAGTACTTTTTCTTGTTCTTCTTTTTGCTAAATGATTTATTTCAAAGAGCTTCTCATATCACCTAAGCATTTTCATACACTCTTTTTCACAATGAAGGAATTATTCATTCTTATTCAACTAATCTCCAATGAGTGAATATTTAAGTGATTCCTTTGTTTTTGTGATTAGTTATCATATTGAGTATTATTGATATGATGAATAATTTTGTACATGTGTCTTCAGATATTTTTAGGAATACATTAACTGGGTAAATTTCTAGTGGAAGAACTGCCACATCAAGTATTAATTGTTACTTTTTTTTGTTATTTTGGGGTATTCATATCTAAAATGCACTTCAAAATCTCCTGGTAAGTGTAAAACTTTTTCATTTTTACAGTATTGTTTGGGGAAGAACTGTATTTCACTATTATTTCAATATCAGTATTTTTATTGTCAGATGAGCCAAAAATTGGTTCATATGTTAATTGATAAGAAAAGTGTAATGACCAATACAAATTTTTCAAAAATTTTTGTTATAAATTAAAACATGTAAATAAACAAAAGGAGAGAGTCCATTTAAGTAGATTTTGAAACAAAATTAGCTCTTTCCGTTGTATATATATGCTCCTGCTTCCAGTGCCGTTTGGACTCTGTCGTTCTTGTAAACATTCATTGTAAAACTGACATATACGAAAGAAGTGCTTGGAACTAATAGATAATTCATAGTTGCGTGTTTATTTGGACTGGTATTGATACTGCAAAAATTCATAATCTCCTTTGCTTGATATCTATGTTCATTATATCTTTTGAGTCTCTTTTTCTTATTTCATTGCTAATTGACATCAAGAATCCTACATTGTCATTGTCTTCGTCTCCTGGTAATTTTACTGGTTGTTTGAAAAAGAAATTGTGTGCGTGTGTATACCTTTTTCCAAATTGAGTCATTTTATTGTTACTACTTCGTAACAAAACCAATTTTAAGTTCTTGAAAATTTCAAGTGACATTTTTTGAATTTTTAAGTTATAATAAAGTTAAAATATAGTTATAATGTTAATAAATATAATGAAGTTAAAAATATCTTAAAATATTGAATTCTAGTATTTGAGATATGTCTGGGTTTTTATTTTTCTTTTTAGGAAAATTAGACATTCCCTTTTTCTTTATACAGTTTAAATTGTAGTTATTGATCTTATAGCTTTTCTGATCAATTAATTTTTTTGAAGTAGCTATGTGAAAAAATGACCATGAGACACATTATTTCACAGTAAAAATTATTCTAATAGGTTTATTTATAATTTTTCTGACAACCTAACCTGAGAAATATGAAGAAAACAACCTCATTGCATCTGTACATACAGGTATAAAGGATATATGTGATTCCATTCACTACATAAGTGTTTCTCCCAATGTAGTGTTGCTTGGATACCCATGATCAAAGTGCATTGTTCAGGTTAAATCATATTTACCAAGATTGTTAGCCTTAAATAAGCACAGAAAATTATTAGATCATTGCGACAACTTCAAATAAGTGTGATAAAATAATGGGGTACCTCCTGAAATTTTTGCAATTTTAATCAGAATCATCATTATCATCATTTCACTGCCTTCACTGAATTTTTCCCATATATTTACATACGCTAGCCTGTACTTATTTTTTTTAAAAAGAACTAATTTTGCAAAATTGACCTTGTCCTGTACAAATATAAATAAGATGACTTTTCTCATAAATCTTGCAAGTCCTACAGTGATTCAAATGCCTAGCATAAATACAGTAAGAACGGTCTTGGGATGTTCAAATATAATTCAAATTGAATACCAACATAAACTTTCATTTCCTCTAAATTTTCTAATCTATAGAGGGGAAAAGAAATGTTAGCAGTAAAAACATTAGAAATGCTTCTGACATAGAAGGGGCCACTCTTATCACAATTCACACATTTCGGCTACCTTTTGTCCTATGAAGCCCCTTTTGACATAAATGCAAACTCTGCTTCTTTTCATCTTTACTCAAAGCTAAAATAGGTGCCTTTATTTCTAGCCTTGACTAGAAAGTCAGAAAAGAGAATGTGTATTTTATGATTCCAGCATTATTCACCATGAAAATGGTCAAGATGAAGCACACATTATCAAGAGTAAAATGACATGAGAGAAAATTAGGATTCACTCAACGATCACATTATATCTCACAGAAGACAAACTAAGGTTGCAGCTTCAAACACATAATTTTCAACAGGCAATTTTTACACCCTAGGGAGTGTTAATATATTTTCACTCTCATTATTTCATTCCAACTTTTGAGAAATACCTGCTTAGTCGGACCTGCTTTAGGTGATGTTATCCATTGTGCTCTCAACATACAAAATTCATTAAATGTATGAACTACTGTCAAAAAGAAGAGAGTTTAGACTGAATAATAACACAGCATGTTTGTATATGTTGCTAAAATCAACTGTATGGCTGAAATGTACTTTGGCAATAGATTTGCTTTAGGATATTTGCTTGTGAAGTTTAATCTCTTTACAATGAAATTTGTTTTTATTGCTCTAACAATTGTGTGTGTACATGTGTGTGTATGTACGCCTCCACTGTGCTAAAGGCATTGGGAATGTAAAGGATTGAATTACTTTTATTTTCACAGCCTGCACAGAAGGACACTCAAACACACACACATAAACGCACACATAACTCAGCAATAAAAATATAAAAACACTATAAAATATATAGTAACAGAGCACAGCAAAAGCAGCAACCACTCACTGGAAGATGGGAAAATGGCTCATAAAAAGCGACATCAAATGAAGACCTTTTAAATCTAAATAACTAATATTCATAGAATAAAATGGAAGATATGAATAAACCGTAAAGGTGTGAGAATTAAATGGTGAATTAAATATGATGTTGTTATGCTGTGATTAATAGTGAATGTCCTATTGTTAAAGGTTTTAAAAGAATGGCAATTTCAACATATTGGAACATTTTACCTAAATAAGAACAATTAAAATGCTTGAAGAGGATAACATTGTGATAAACAATTTAGAAATAAGTATACTGGTAAGAGTATAAAAAGCTAATTTGAAAATGGAAGAAGGAATAAGAGTTAATAGGACCAATTAAGAATCTAATATAAGAAAGCCCACTGGAGAGATTGAGAGATTGCTGACAGCAACATCAGCTATAGAACCATACTTAGGAGTTTGGAAGATAAATCAACAGAATCAGATCAATTGCAGAAGAGGAGTAAAAAGAGGAGACATCAATAATAAACTCAATGTATTTGTTTTTTCTGGAATCTACTTTTGTATACAACATAGTCATCCAACTTTTGGTACATGTGGGGGACTGGTTCCAGGACTTTCTGCATATACCAAAATCTACACATACTCAAGTCCCACAGTAGGCCCTGTAGAACCTACATCTATGAAAAATCACCCTACGTGTACATGGTTTTTGCATCCTGCTAATGCTGTATTTTCAACCTGTGCTTAGTTTAAAAAAATTCCTTGTGTAAGTGGATCAGCACAGTTCAAATCTGAGTTGTTCAAAGATCAACAGCACTTTCTCTATTGGATAATTTTTAATGCTGTATGAGGCAAAATATTAAAATAATTCTTAACAGGACTTGCAACATATGGTCAAACACTGAAAACAAAAAGTAATCTGGTCTGTGCTTTAGTTGCAGGGGAAGCAAAAAACTAAGAAGTGAGAATAACAAGTCCTAGTCTAGGGATTGATAACTGTAGAAAGGTAATAGTAAACTCAGATTTTTATCCCAGTTTGAATAAATACATGATCACTGAGAATCAGTGAAGCTTTAAAATTGATTATTGGGATTTTAAAATGGGTCCATGAATGTACTTTCTGTACTAGGTCTATATTATGACTTAATTAATATAGTTAATGGTTTAATAAATTAAAAAACCTAAGCAAAAATGATCTGTTTAGCCTCTGGAAGATCCTGCTAAGTCTTTGATTGTATGACTAGATCATTTTCTTTTGTACATTAGCTTTAAATCTTCTTTTTGGTATCCATTTTATTTTATATTAATTTACAAAAGATGTTCCTTAAAGATTAGCAGTGCAAGCCATGTTAACTACTAACATACAGTTGAGACTGAATTTAAGTTTATCACAAACATATAATTATGAATATCATTCATCAACTCCAACCTCTTCTATGACTAAACCTTTTCAAGTGATTCCAACAAAAAGAAATTTCCATGATTTGAGTGTTTGTCTGTATGCCCTAATAGAGCTTAGGGAGCATTGCTAATGAATATTTCTTGGAATGCATTTTCTTTAACTTTGTGTCATTATTTCATTTTTTGTTTTAATATGATGAATACATTTAAGGGTTCAAAACAGTGCTTGCAATGCATTTTTATATTTTAAAGTGCATTGGAACACTTAAAAAACCTATAATATTTAGACTATTTATTATGGCTTAGTTTTAACTAAGTATCTTGCATAATATATTTTAAAACTTAATTTTTCCCTCTCTCCTCCATTTGTTAAAAATATATATTCACATTAAGAAAAGGCCACTTTAGAAAGTAAAATGATTTTGTACTTATGAAGATAAGTAAATAAATGGATATGGTACGTGCTTTGTGTTTTCCCCTTTGTAGAACTCCAGTGAAGCAGTTCAATGGGTTTGAAGATACTTGCCTGCTCATGTTTAGATCTGATATCTTGTGCTTAATCAGTGCGGTGATTACAACTGAGATAAATAACATCACAGTCCTGTGCTTAAAAGCCTAGATTAAAATCAACATTGAATTGAATGCTAATATGTGCCATATACTGAACTGAATGGGGGAGAAGTATCTGTATTTTCAAGAATAAACTAGTCTGGATGGATAGGATGGGAATATTTTTTATAAAATGAAGAAGACAAAATGGTGATGTAAGTTTTAATTTATTTTATTTTCCCTCCAAATTTATTAAGGTATGTAAGTGATAAATTAAAAATGTGTATTTTAATGTGCATAATATGACTTTTTTTTAGAGACAGTGTCTTGCTCTGTTTCCCAGGCTGAAGTGTATCACACTGTAACCTTAAATTCCTGGTTCATGGTATCCTTCTGCCTCTTGGTAACTAGGACTACAGGCACATGTCACTATAATAAGCCTTTTAATTTTTTTTTTTTTTTTGGAGAGACAAGGGTCTTCCTATGTTGCTCAGGCTCTAACTCCTGGCCCCAAGGGATCATCCTGCCTCAGCCTCCCAAAGTGCTAGGATTACAGGTGTAAGCCACCACCCCATGGACAATGTGATATTTTGATGTACATCCACATTATGGAGTGATTATCATGATTAAGCTTATATGTATACACACACACACACACACACACACACACACACACTAATCTTATAGTTACCGTTTTTTGTTTCTGTTTGTGGTAATAACACTTGAGATCTACTCTTTCAGCAAATTTTATGCATAAGACATATTATCATTAATATAGTCACTATGTTGTATATTTCAACTCTAGAAATCATTCATCCTGTAACTAAAAGTTTGGACCCTTTGGCCAACATCTTCCCATTTTCCCACCTCTCAGTTCCATATCTGTTTATATATAATCTTATATATAATAGAATGTTATATAATATTTTATATATATATATACACACACACACACACATATATTAGAATGAAAGTGTAGGAAGCTCAAAAAATTAAGAGCTGACTAGTAACACTTGACATTTGTCCTCACTCTCTTGTTGACACTCTGATAAAGTGAGTGGCGGGGCTCACAGTTGCCCCTAGAAAGAAGAGAAGCTAACTGCTCTCACAGGAACTTGAGATGTCATGACAGGAAGAGCAGGGGTGTGACTCTGAAATTGACTTGCCAGTCCAGATGAGAAGTGAATAGAAAACCTTTAAGTATGGCCAGAACAGATTGCCATTTGAAGCTCTAAAATCTTTGACAGCAAGAAAGCAGTAAGTCATTACGTTTTTTAACATGCTACAGCACCTCAAAATATGAAAAATTCTATCATTAAGAGTGCCATGTCAGAGAAAAGAAATGACTTACATTATCACCCGTGATATAAAACACTCTGAAAGTTCTACTTAATGTGATAAAACATGAACAATACAAAATAAGTATACCTTTGGGGAAATAAATGAGAGAGTTTATTTTGACTTAGCACATTTAAACAAAATTTAAAGATGAAAATACTAGCCTCAGTGGTGCATGAAACCTGCATATGCACATTGAGCTGCGTTTCTTAAAGGCAATCTTGGTGTTAAGGTTTTTGTCTTCACAAAGTAGTTGTATTGGACATATATTCACTGAGGATAATTAAGGAAGCCTGACCCAAACAAATATGCAGATAGACAGACAAAAATTTGATGACATGGGACACCAACCAAAAGAGGAGGAACTGCAAAGCTCTGATCTTGATTTTAAGCTTTGTATGGCCAGGGTCATTACAGGATTTCCCCTTGAGGATACTTCCCAGTTATGGGGAATAAGAACTGTATAATTAAAGCTCAAACAGGGACCAGTAGTATTTTTGGCTGAGGAGACGCAGATTGAAGCTTGGGTCTGCAAGAACGGTAAGAAATTGGAAGGCACAAACTCAGTGAGGAGTCACAAAGATTGGAGCCATCACGTCTTTGTTAACATCCCTACATGTTTAGTTGATGTTTAGACTTCAATGCACAACAGAAAACTTCAAGTAACTTTGCAGCAAAGGTTGGCAAGAAGGCTAAGGAACTGAACAGAGATTTCAACATCAGGAAGCAGAAATTAGAGTTGAATCCTTGACAAGTCAGTGTGGATTTGCAATTGCTTCAAAATTTCTGCAGAGCTCAAGAAGGGGCAAGTCCTAGAAGTAATGACAAAATGGAACAACTTCTGCCATAAAATAATATTTATATAAATAGAAAGTGTTATAAGAGAAATCAGATAAAATATTGATAATTGGTAATTCTGGCTGAAGGGTATACAGAAGTTCTTTGTACAATTTGAATGATCCTTTGGAAAGTTTGAAAAAAAAAGTCACCAAAAGTACACAGGAGTATTGATTGGGATGACATTTAATCCTTAGATTATTTTCTAGTCTTCTAATTTCTTAGCGTACTGTATTTCTCCATTTATGGCATTCGTAACTCAGCTTGAATCTGTGAGAGTTCCAGCTTATTCATATTATTACCATACCTTAGAAATTTCTGTAATTCTGGTGACTGAGTGATTTAAGTCTACATGTTCCTAAGAGCATCTTATTATAAGCTTATTGGTCACTTGGATATCATCTTTTCTGAAGTATCTATTCGGTCTTTTTGTTAATTTTTATATTCCCTTCTTTATTTTTTATTGATTTACACACCTTTGTATGCATAATTTTTCATATCTATTATTACATATAGGTACTAAAATTATGTGTATTAAAATTAAAATTTGCACACATCTTTTCAGTGTATACCCTTCAATGACTATTTCAGCAACTACAATATAATAGCAACAAATAGTTTAATATAATCATAGATTAGTATAAAAATAAGATTAAAGAAATTTAACAATATAATTATATTGAACATTAAAATAAACAGTCCATCTTCAAATATGCCAGTTGTCCCAATAATGTCATTATAGCAATTACCCACTCAAATCCAGATTCAATTCAAGATAATATGTATCATTCAATAAGCATGTCATTTTAATCTATTTAATCTCAAATAGTTCTTCAGACTAGTGGAAATTCACAAGTTCCATGAAAATGCAAAGGACCTCAAAAGCGACAGTGATCTTAAAAAGAATGACTATGGTTGGGGAACTTAAATGATGAGATTGAAAATAAAACTATAATGCTTTAATAATTAAGGCAGTTTGGTACTGATATCAAATATAATAGACACTTTAGTTATTGATAATAATAATGAACTCTTTACCTATTATATATATATATATACATATATATATATATATATGTATAACCACTAGATAACATCCAGGAGCAAACAAAAACTGGGAAGATTACATGCCAATAAGGGGATAAAGTGACTTCTATATTAACTCCCTTGAGATTATACCCCATTTCATGTATCATACAAAAAATAGAGTTCATGCCACAGTCTGTTTTAATTTAAGGGATTAAAAGTCAAGTTTTAGGGCTGCATTACTGGCTAAAAATTGACAGGAGAAAATATAGGAATGGAGGACACCACAGAAGAGGTTCCCTAAAACTAACATGCACATTATAACATGCAGCTTCCTCCTAAACTGAACATGTACAGAATGGGACATACTATACCTGTTATAGAATATGAGTAAGGGGTCCAGAGAAAAGGAACAACCTGAAGACTAACAACTTAGCAGAGATTTTAATTACTCCAGATGCTTCAAAAGAATCATTTAAAATTCAAGCACCTCTTAGGGAGATGTTCATGGTAAACACTTTGGGATTTCCAGTGAAACATCAGTCGAGTGATAATTTAAGATTAAGGCAGATGTATTAAGAATAAAAATTGCCGGGCGCAGTGGCTCACGCCTGTAATCCTAGCACTCTGGGAGGCCGAGGCGGGCGGATGGCTCAAGGTTAGGAGTTTGAAACCAGCCTGAGCAAGAGCGAGACCTCGTCTCTACTATAAATAGAAAGAAATTAATTGGCCAACTAAAAATATATAGAAAAAATTAGCTGGGCATGGTGGCGCATGCCTGTAGTCCCAGCTACTCGGGAGGCTGAGG
>CAUYRT010033670.1:0-12805 GCA_963574885.1 Lepilemur ruficaudatus | reverse complement strand
ATGTTTTGTAGTTTTCCCCCAATAACATTTTTGGAAGAAAAAAAAAAAAACCACAATGAGATACCACCTAACCCCAGTGAGATTGGCCTCTATCAAAAAATCCCAAAACAACAAATGCTGGCGAGGATGTGGAGAGACAGGAACACTCTTACACTGCTGGTAGGATTGCAAATTAGTACAACCTCTGTGGAAAAAAATCTGGAGATTCCTCAAAGAGCTAAAAATAGAATTACCGTCCTCCTCTTTGAAAACATTTCAAGCCCAGGCTTCCAAAAGTAAATCTCTTTGTGATTTAAAGCTTAGTTTTGGGAGTTCGATGAAAACCTTTCTCTCTGAAGTTCCCAGCTCTTACAATTAAAAGTCTTGGCTTTTATGACTATTGTACTAGTATAGACCTTAAAATGTCTGTTCTGAAAGACAAAGGTACACAATGAGTTTTTTACTAGGAGAAATAAAAACATTTCAGAAAAGTAAAAATAAGCATTTAAATACATGAACATCAGGGCAGCAGCAATCCGTGGAAGGACTGGGTAGTGGACTGTTCTGTGTATTGGTGGACATCAGATGCCCAGGTCATCTTATCAGCTGGGATTAAGCATTGTTAACAATTTGTCTTTCTAGTAAATTTTAGAAAAGAAATAAAACATTATTGCCAGAGTCCTTTATAACCAGTGGAGCATTTCTTTATGCTAGTTTGTATGTGCCCTGACAGTTTATAGAAAGCTATAACTGTTATTCAATTAGAGGAGAGTATTTTAAAGTTAAAATAATTTATTAAAAATATTTTAAAAATAAAAACATTAACTGGATGCATAGGCTAACAATAAACGCGATTTCCTTTTCCCACTCCGTGTGGTGACCCTGCTCATCTTGTACTGAGTGGCAGCTTTGCTTGGCAATATGTATGACATTGATTAATAAAAATGAAAGAGTGTATTAATTTGTTAAATCACTTGATAGAAAAACTATAATCAATCTTAATTAAAACACATAATTTGATAGGCAAGATCTTTTAAAATAAAGAACGCATTGAATAAAACATTAAAATACAGTACCCTGAAGGTTTTTTACAGACTGGGAACCCTATTCATATAACAAAATGACCGTACTGACTGAATTTTCGTAGGGTGTTTGTTTACTTTCAGGTAGTAAAGGATTTGCCCTGAGACATGCACACCCCTCTCTAGTTCATCTTGTAACAGATTGTGTGTTTTCTCAGGGTGGTTGACTTGGATTAGGGTAGGGAATAGATTGCATGCAGTATCTTGGCCTAATTAGCAACACAGACTCATCAGTAGACCCACGGGACAGCCAACTCATTAATGCTATGGCTTCTTAAACGTTGCTTTCTAGTATCACTATAATCCTTGAACGAGAAACATGGTTTCCTCTGAGGGTACCTGTGTGTCTAAGAGAAGAGAGTCTTCAAAAGGGTGAGGAGGAACAGTAGGCTTGGACAATCAGGGCCCCCTCACCTTGTTACGACTTTTCGTTCTTTCTTCTACTGTTCTTGAACTTAAGCTATTTCCTGTCTCTCTTCTTTCCCACCTCCTCCCACGTGCACAGATGGGGTGGCTGCCTTCCGCGCCTTCCTGAAGACGGAGTTCAGCGAGGAGAACCTGGAGTTCTGGTTGGCCTGTGAGGAGTTCAAGAAGACCAGGTCAACTGCCAAACTGGTCTCCAAGGCCCATAGGATCTTTGAGGAGTTTGTGGACGTGCAGGCTCCGCGGGAGGTGTGTTTGCAGTGGCGACCACCCTGGCAGATTTCTACCCATGGCTCCGGGCTCAGGTTTCTCTCCTCAAAGGGGGTTTGAGACAGGCTTGATGAGGACCTTCTCATACTAAACTGAGCCTCACTGCTCCAGTGGCTTTTGATGAAAAGGATCATTTTTAAGGAGAAGAAGCCCAAGGCTTCTATCAAATGAGCTCTCTGAGGAGTAGCTGTCAGTTGAACACTTGCTAGCGGGAACTATGTTGCTACAGGGGTTTTGCAAGAATAAATGCCCCTGAATCCATGTACATTTTTCTAGCAGAAGACAGCATAGCTTAATTGAATGCAGATCTGCTTTGGAATCTTGTTCCAATTTCAGCACTACCACTTACTAGCTGTGTGATCTTGGTCAAGTTACTTAACCTCTCTGAGTCTCACTTTCTTCAATGTAAAAGTTATAATATCACTTACCTTTCAGAGTATTAAAGATAAAGCACCCATTCAATAAATGCCATTGTTCATTAATGAGTAATTATAGTTATTGGTATTATTTTATTTTAATTGTTTATAATAGGATGAATTTGTATTGCTCTTCTGAGTTATAATACAGAATTTTACTTGCGAGGGTTTGATTGAAGAAAAATATCAGCTGTCTACAGGTTTAGGTGCATTGCATTCCTAGAGCTCCTCAATTATTCTTTGACTTGGATGCATGAGGTATTTACCAGTTCACTAGAATGCTATAGACCCCTTATAATGCTGCTTGGAACAGAGACATTCTAACTAGGGTCTCTCTCCACAGGGCATTTGTTTCCTAGACAGGTAAGAAAGAACAAAGGGGGAAAGCTTACTTTAGGAAATCTACATTAACACTTGGCTTGAGCCTAACCCTTTGCCTGACATTGTGAAGGTCCCTGGATTAGGATTCAAGTAATTTGGGATTTTGCCTTGGCTCTCTTACTAACATCCCATACACTTTAGATAAGCTTCTTAGTGTCTCTTTTTTTCCAGTGTTCTTATCTATAAATTGAGACTGAGAATATCTGCTCTTCAGATCCCACAGGATTCCTCCAAGAAAAGAGATGACCTCCATGAAAGCTGTTTGAAAAGCATAAATCATCTTAAAGATATAAGATGTTGTCATTGTTATTTATTACATAGCTAGGGTCTGCTGCCAGGTGCCTTGGCCCTTGAGGGCTTGTGACCTTGCTGTCTGTTTGTGTCTCCAGGTAAACATCGACTTTCAGACCCGAGAAGCCACGAGGAAGAACATGCAGGAGCCATCCCTGACTTGCTTTGACCAAGCCCAGGGAAAAGTACACAGCCTCATGGAGAAAGACTCTTACCCCAGGTTCCTGAGGTCCAAAATGTACTTAGATTTGCTGTCCCAAAGCCAGAGGAGGCTCAGTTAGACCTCAGATGGGGACTCTTGGAAATCACTGGCTTTCCCCTTCCCCTTGCTGCCAAGACCATACTTTAATGTGAAATGTCATAGGTGTTCAAAAGCGGTGGCGTTTGGGGCAGGAGGCTGGGACCCAAGGAGAAAAGGAAGAGGAGAAAAGGAAGGGCCGTGCCAAGTATGACCCAGCTGCTGGAGCTTGGACTCTATTCCATGTACCCATGTCTGTGTTTTGGTTACTGGTAGCACCTTGCTGCTGTTACCCTTCCCTGGGTCAGCAACTTGCCCTTCATAATGCCTTTGGGTCATCTCCACTGAGAAGGCAGATCTGCTGAGCTAGCCTAACCTATAAATAATGCAAATGCCATTTGCACACCCTCCACCCCTCCTCAGTTAGGGTTCCTAACTCTCCACTTGTTCTATATGCCTGGGAGAAACAGCTGGAAGACTGGCTCTCATTTGTCATGTACTGTCACAATATAATGGCCATTCACACATGGTGGGACCTCACGGCTTAGGAGAGAGGTCTCTGTAGAATCCTAGGTTTCTAGCACTGTCATTGACAAGTGGCCTCTGGGAGAGGGGGTGAACTCCATGGAGTTGACTGTTTCTCCCATTTCCATTGGACCAGTGTGAAAAAGTGTGATCCTTGTGCATCTTGGCCTAGGAAATTCACAAGACTCCCCTACCCTTACATTTCCAGCAAGGGTCTTGGGAGATGTCCTTTATGACTTCTGAAGTGGAGCTGCCATTAAGAAAGATACAGCTTGCAAATCTTCCTCAATTCTACCCAGAACTTTTCCAGAAGTCAAATGACCAGGGAATGTAGCACCAGTAGACTTTTGTGCAATGGGGCCCTGTGTAACCTGTCTGTTGCTCAACGTCTTCTCTGCCTTCGCCTCCCTGTGGCATCATACATCATTGCTCTCTTAGGATGACAGACAGGTTGGCAAAGGGAAGTGAATCCCCATAGCGTGGACAGTTGTCACGGTGCCTAACACTCTCCCTGTTTTTCCGCCTCCCCCCTTCCATGCAGGTCATGTTATTATGATGGGGGAGAATGGGAACTTGGGCTGAAACTCTCTTTCCAGCTTGCTTCCTTGGAATATGCTATCTTAGAAAGGTCCCTCTCTTGGCTATCACAAAGCAGCTTCATTCTTGATCGTCGACCTTTTGGGATTGAGCATGAAAAAGGAAGTGTGGCTAAGAAGATCACAGCAAATGTGTGGCCATGGAGAACCTTCCTAAAATGCTTTCATGGTACCCTGGGGCTGCTCTTGGAAATGTGTCAGGCCACTCTTCCTTGGAGGATGATTGAGCTGCCCGGAACCTGCTCTAGCTACCCAGGAAAAAGCTGACTTTTGTACAAGAGCAATGCCAAGGAGATGAATCCTCAGAAGTGAGACCAGAAAGTGGAAGAGGGCCCTGGGAGAGGCTGGTCTCCAGGGGGACTGAATCACAGAGAACGTGGTGGAGGTACTATTGCGATAATTCACCATCAGTGGATTTGGATTCATTGCAGATCTACAAAAATTTCAACTTGAATATTTGAGACAGCACATGATTAGGCATGAGCTCTGGAATGCAGGTGATTGAGAACTGGGCTGAAGCACCCTTCTTTTGTGGGGTGATGGAACTTTCAAGATTACACCGGTGTTCCAGTGCTTGCATTCCTGTCCAGCAACTTTAAGAATCTCTTTCTTCCTTGGCTACAGCTATAAGAGGCCAAGAAGGCCTTTGAGCCCCACTAGTGTTAGGGCGCACTGCCCTGCCACAGTGCATTGTTACCTGTGAGCGAGGCTTGGCGTGATTGTGCGAACCTCAAGGACAGAGAACACATGCCTCCTACCCTCACACTGAAGGGACCTGTGGAACGTCACTCAAAAACTCCGAAGCCTCAAATGGGAGTTCATAGTTAGAGCAGGTAGTCTTCCCCCCAGCCCTGGTAAAAGAAAAAAAAGAAAAAAAGAAAAAACAACAAACCATTTTTAGCTAAAGCTGCCAGAATTAATTTAATGATTAAATTCTCTAACAGGGTATTTTAAACATTGTTTACATACGAAATGTGCATCTGCTGCCAACTCTACTGTCCAATACGAGGTGCGAATACATTGGAACTGCACAGAGTCAGGGAACGCGCTACTTTCTCAGAGGGGCCGTTTCACCACTTCCACTCTCCCAAGCAGAAAAGTCCGAACAAACGTGTTGTGTGGTGGCCTCATTTGGGGCCCAGAGTTCTGGCCAACTACCGCTGAAACAAGGCTGCAGATGGTGGCGACACGGCGCCGTGGCGACTTCCTCCCACGGTGGGGAGGTGTGAAGGACCAAGCTTGGGTGTCCTGCATTTCGCAGCTCAGCAAGGGTGCGTGGGCGTGTGTCCGTGTGCAGATGAAGGTGACAGCTAAATTTAGTACTCCTGTGGAGCGTCTCTGTGTTTGTGCGTGTGTGACAGTCGCGAGCATGAGACTAGTACACCGCAGACGTGATCTTCCTGGGAGTTGGCGCTTTCCTCCCACCTCTTACGCCTGCTTCCCATGAGAGGCACAGAGCTCTCTGCTCTGACGCCTGCTTTTAGGCACTTTGGTCACGCCAACCCAGATTTTGGTCTGTGATAAAACAAAGAGAAATGTTTACAACATCTAGAGCAATATCCAAGTATACCTCATCCCCAACCTTCCATGTCTCCCCGTCCTGCCCCGTCTCCTGCTTCCTCTCCCACAAGCCGTCCTCCGCCTCACCAGGTTGGCAGCCACACGTGCCACTTCCATTCACCGTCTTCCTTCGCGCCCCATGCTGGCTCGTGCTGTCGACTGCCCTGTGCACCTGTGACTCGCTGTGGTCCCGGGGCCTGTGCAGGCAGCAGGTCGGGAAGAGCTGTGACATAGAACTGTTCTCCATTCCTGAATGGCCTCTGGCCCCACTGGACTGCTAACCTGTTTGGGCTGATGTGAGATTCATTGTTGCCCTTGGCGAACAAAACAGAACGTGGTCAGTATCGGCCATGCACAGCCTTGGGCACCCCAGGAGAGAGGAAGGATCCTTGGAGGCAGTATTGCTTGTTAAACTTGAGCATGCACAGGAACGACCCGGGAGTCTGTTGTAAGTGCTGATTGCCAAGCCCACATCCAGAGATGTTCATCTGATAGTCCTGGGACGGGGACTGGAAATCTGCATTTTGAATAAGCTCCTAGCTGGGTAGTGGCCTGTGGATTTTGGAAAAAGGTGGTCTAAGATGGTGGCTCTCAACCTTGACTGCTCATTAGAACCACCTGGGGAGTTTTAGACCCGAATGTCCAGGTCTCACCCGAAACAGCTACGTCAGAAGTCTTTGGTAGGGACTGGGCATCAGTAGCTTTTAAAGCTCCGCAGGTGATTCCAACGTGCAGAGGAGCTTAGGAACCACAGGCTTAAGGAGTGGGGACACAGTCGCCGGTGGGACACCACTGTAAGGGTCAAGGTGGCTAGAGAATGTCCAGCCCAAACAGGCACAATACCCAGGCACCCACAGCCCTGGAGTAGGGCCCTCAGGACGCTGCCTCTGCGCTCTCAGTCTGACTTGCTCCTTTGAGACACGTGTTTTGGCCCGAGCTATATGCATCGTTTGGCAGCAGGTTTCCAAAGGTAGGAGTTGAAGGGCCCTGGATCAAGAGACGCTTTGCTGTGCTTTCTGGGTCTTGCTTGCTCCAAGCTCGCCTCCTAGGCTGTTCTCTGTTTGTTTTCATGCGCTCTTGTGTCTGGCCATTTGTATTAGGCTGTGTGCGCCTCTGTACGCAAGGCCATGCAACCAGGTAGTCGGAACTCAGGTAGTGAGTGAAGAGTGTCATGGTAGCGATAATAGTAGTCACATAACAACTTCCAAATTTCTCAGTGGAGGGTGTCACATCCTGGGGATATCAAAATCTGTGTGGCCTTTCCAAGGCCACAGTGGGGTTTTGGCCCCTGCTCTAAGCTCTTACCATTCCCTCTTTGGTCCCAGGCTGGGTGGGCTGCTGGGAATTTCCTAGTTGATTTTATTCTCCGGTGCTCTCCCCAGAACTCGCTGCTCTGAACAAACCAAAGCTGTGAAAGGTGTTTTGTGCGGGCTGCAGGCCCAGCCTCTGGGTGCAGGCTCTGGGCGTGTCTCGGCAGGGCAGCCTGTCTGCCTGTGCAGGTGGAGAAGCTGGCTCTGCCGTGGGGGAAGGTGTGGACCTGTTATGCTGAGAGCTGGGGGAGATGGGAAGGGGGAGGACTGGAGAGGAAGGAATGGGCAGGAGAGACCAGCTGCTAAGGTGTCTGCTTCTCCAAGGCCCAGAGGGGAAGGGGAGGAGTGGCCCGCACAGAGGCAGGAGGTCTCCCCTCAGCAAGAGTGCCCGGAGTTCTCCTGACCCTGTCTGTGCCCATTTCCAAGCAAGGCAGAGGAATTACAGTTTTCCATCCTAGCCATCCTGCAATCTGCCAAGTGCCAGCCCTCCTTCAATCTGCATCATTCCAGGCTAGAAACACCAGAGGTGACAAGGCTGCTCCTGGCACTGAGAGCCTGTGCCACCGTGCCACTTGGCATAAGGTTGTGGAGGAAGAAGCCAAGAGCAGAGATGTCTTTCTGTCCCAGTGGCCTCTTAGGACTCTACAGGATGCTGCGGACCAAGATGGGAGACTTCAGGAGGGGCCACGGGCCTTCCTAGGCTGGGGTCTGGTCCGCTCAATAAACTGTTCTTTCCTTGATTCTTACTCCCTTCTGCTCCTGCTCCCTTCCCTCTGCCAGGTGCGGAAAAGGTAGCTGGGCTCGGTGTGCACTCCAAGCACAGTAGCATTAGCTGAGTCACGTGGCGGGCACGACAGATGTGTAGCAGCTCATCCGCCATATACACTGCTTGGCTGATGGAGTCCTCATTGAGTTGTTTCATTACCGTGTAAAGTGGAATAATGTCATTCACCTTTACTATAAACAAGGCTGTGAGAACATAATAAACAGAACCTGAACAAGCTGCCCTTTGCTCTCTGCCCACATTTCTGGCCGCCTGACTCTTTATGAGGAAACTCTCCACATGACACGTGGACTCCCCAGGGGAAGCACGCGGCCTGGCCCTGGCGCAGCTGGCACAGGGCTGGCCAGCAGGAAAAGCAGGGGTGTGGGTGGAAATGGGACGAGTGTGGGAGTGGAGAGCGACGTCGGGTTAAGAGAGCGGCTGTGAAACTGTAAAGTGCTATACAAACCCGAGGTGGTATTTTTATTAGTACCACCTACTGCTTGGAACTGCAGGGAGAAAAAAGGCTGAGGACGGTTTGTCTATTTATTCAGCTGGAGCAATCTGAAAATGCAGTGTGTTGATCTCACTTATGGCTGCACCTCACTTTATACGATCAGTGTGCCCCTGAAAAGTGTGTATTAGTCACCAATCTTTAAATGTCTCTTGGTGATCAAGTCCCGTGGAGGGGACTGAAGGAGCATACGGCACAGTATCTGCTCACAAAGTTCATTCCTCGGGTAGGGTGATAAGATGGAGCTACGCAAAACCTTAATAGTCCACATGAAAAAACGCTCCAGAGGTCTGTCTTTAAAGGAAAGCTGAGATTTCTTCCAAGGTGAATCCTGCGGGTTAAATAAAAAAGCCTTTTGTAATGCAGATGATCACCTCCAGTTCCAGTTTTATAGACTGGGCAAGGAGTGGTGGCTTGCCCAGTGGCTGCAGTGGGCAGGAGGCCCGCTGCTGGGAGGGTAGGGGTGGGTGTGTCTCTCCCTCTAGCTCTTCTACTCCTATCCCTCTTGCCATCTGGGGCTTCTGACCCTTCCAGGAGAAAATGGGGGCCATGGAGGAAAGAGAGGTAAGGGAGCTGGGGGAAGGGCCACACCTGACATAGATGCCATCGGGATAGGCCACGGGCTCTCTGGCCTGGAAAGACTCTGGAGGGTCCTTCCTGGTCCACTGGAGACCCTGTATCTTGGGAATCCCCCGTGCGGCTCTCCCAAGGAGGGTGAATGATTCCCTCTGGCTGGTGCCTGGTCCTTCCTGACAGTGCCCCAGCTTCCCTCTGCTGCAGGGTGTGCCCCTCCAGTCCACCCACGTGGATAGGTCCTAGGATGAACTTATGCAGTCTTTGTCTCCAGAGCCCCACAGCTGGCTTATTGGAGGCATTTAGGCCTCATTTCCCCAAGAATATAAGGCAGCAGCTGCTCTCCTTGCTCTGCAGCCAGAGCCCCATCCAGCTTGTTGCTCGTGTTTTTGATTTTCCGGGCGGCAATAGACACCAGTCTCCTGGGTCCTCAAGCATCAAAGGCACATGTCAGGCACTCCAAGGGACCCACAGAGCCCACTTTCCCTGGGAGTGAGTTGAGAGGTAGGCACCTCACCCTCCTCCTTCTTCTAGGGGGGTGGGACTCACAGCACATGAACAGCTCTTTCCACAATGCCTCTCAAGTTCTCTCCAGCCCCTGGTCTTGTTCTCTGGGACAGGCTTTCAGGGCCTCTCACTGGTTCCGCACTCCCTCGCTAGAGTGTTGGCTTGGTCTGGAATCTGCTTTGCTATCTGAGATCTCTCTTCTAGGCCTTGATGAAAGGCTCTTACATGTGTAAGACACTTAGCGTTGTGCCTGGCATCTCACTAACATGTGCTGCTCATGGAAAACAAAAGCAGAGTCCCTTCTAGTCATGTGATGTAGATCTACAAAGTGAGAGTCATGGAGAGACAGAAGATAACTCCCTCCTGTGAACACATTTCTTAGTTGAGGTCTGTCTTAGTCTGTTTGGGCTGCCATAACAAAGTACCATGGCCGGGCGCTGTGGCTCACGCCTGTAATCCTAGCACTCTGGGAGGCCGAGGCGGGCAGATCGCTCAAGGTCAGGAGTTCGAAACAAAGTACCATGGACTGGTGGCTTACAAACCATAGACATCGATTTCTTGCAGTTCTGGAGGCTGGAAGTCCAAGATCAGGGTGCCAACATGGTCAGGTTCTGGGGAGGGCTCTCTTCTGGGTTGCAGACTGTTGCCTTCTTGTAGCATCCTCACGTGGCAGCAGGAGAACAGGCTAGATCTCTGACCTCTTCTTGTGAAAAACACTAATCCCAATCACAAGAACTCCACCTTCAGGACCTAATCACCTCCCACAGGCCCCACCTTCAAATACCATCACATTGGGATTAGGGTTTCAATATATAAATTTTGGCGGTGGGGCATGAACATGCAGTCCATTTTAGGATCTATCCTGGCTCTCCATCCAGAAGATGTAGGACAAAGCCCTGAAGGCTGAAGGAAAAGGGCAGGGACATGCCATGGGTGCCGCCTCCCCTGTTCATGCTTCATTCCCCAGCACAGAGGGGAGTCCCAGCCCACCCCCCAGGCCACAGTGGCTGGACGCCCAGCCACGGAAGCAGAATAGCCACCAGCCTGAGAGAACTGCCTTTGGCCAGGCTTCCATCAGCCCACTTTTCCTGATAATTAGGGCTCTGACGCTGGGCTGTCTGGGTTTGAATCCCAGTTTTAACTCTTGCAAGTTGTGTGATCACAGGGAAGTCGCTTCCTTGTGCCTCAGTTTCCTCATCTGTAAAACTAACATAATAACAGAACCGACTGCTTGGGGCTGTTATGAACATCAAGTAGGTCAACATGGGAAGAGTGTGGCACATAGTAAGCACGCGGTGTGTGCTCGGTGGCATCCTCTCTCACTCTGGAATCACCAGAGAGCCGAGCCAGCACCTCCCTTTAAAGCTCACCTGCTTCTCAGGTGAATGCAAAAGAAAACCACTCAAATATTACAGGATCAGTGGCTCATGCCTTCACTGCTAATCTCTAACCCCACTGAGAGCAGAGACTGGGTTTGCCTTGCTCTCACTGCTCTAGTCTCTACATGTTTATTGAAAGAATATTGTATTTACCAATGCGTTTGAGCATCTCTTATAGATGAGGCATTTGGGCAGATGGGGGTGGAAGCAAGAACTTACTTAACCCTTAAGAAGACTTAACGCTTTACAAACACTGGCACTTACGATGAGTGGTAGAGAAAGCACACGCTGCGTACTCAGATGCGGCAACACTAACAGGAAACTCTGAGGGCTGGGAGCTGTGTTGAGCCATTTAGATGCTTCATCTAGTTGGGTCCTCTCAACAACTGTACGAGGTAGTGTGTTAGTTTGCTAGGGCTGCCCAAACAAAGCACCACGGACTGGGGAGCTAAAACAACTGGAATGTATTTTCTCACGCTGTTGGAGGCTGGACGTCCAAGATCGAAATGTTGGCAGGGTTGGTTTCTGCGGAGGCCTCTCCCCTTGGCCTTCTTGCTGTATCCTCACATCATCTTTCCCCTGTGCCTCAAACCCTCGGCTTCTCTTCCTGTCATAGGGACACCAGTCATGTTGGATTAAAGCCCCCACTTAATGGCCTCATCTTAACTTAATCACCTGTTTGAAAATCCTATCCCCAAATACTGTCACATTCCTAGATACTAGGGGCTAGGAGTCAACATACGAATTTCAGGGAAACACAGTGTAGCTCGTGGCAGGTAGATACGGTTATCATCCCCATTTACAGATGGGCAGACGGAGGTCCAGAGGGGTTAAGTGGTACACTCAAGTTCATTCAACGTGGAGGTGGCAGAATGGATTTAGAACCCTGGCGCTGTAAATCCAGAGCCGGTGCTCTTAGCCTGTCCTGTGCTGTGGACCAGAGGGAATGCGGGAGAGGGATGGGCAGCAGGAAGGGGAGGAGGTGGAGAAGCTGAAGCCACACTGCTCATGGGTTGGGAAGGATGAATCTAGCCCAGCGCAGGTCAGCTGGGGGTGAGGGTAAGAGGAGAAATGGGGATCAGTTCTCTGTCTTTTGCTCGCTCAGAAATCTGGACCCCTGGAGAAGCTGGAGACCTGGTGGGAAATGCTGGTGGCTGCAAAGCCCGCTGGAAATTGGATTAGCCAATTATCCGCCCGAGCTGTTCCGCAGCAGCGAGTGCAGGTGGAGTGGTGCAGGTTTGCTTTGTTTCTGCCCTGCCGTTTGCACTCTCTGTTAGGGTGGTCAGTCTGCTGCCGTCTCCCACAGCACGGTGCAGCCCACATCCTCGGAGCAGCTCATTCTTCCTGGGGAGGCTGAGTCGTGGGGACAAGTGTTGACTCCATCTCCTGCATCTACTATAGGGAGAGCATGTCTGGGGGTGTAGGCTCCAGGGGTGTCCTCAAGGAGAGAGAAGCAGAGCCCCCATCTCCTCATCTGCTAGCACCTGCTTGCAGGCACCAAAAGGGTCGGGCTCTACGTGGGTAAAAACATGGGATTCGGATGCAGTCAGGCTGGAGACGGACTCCCGACATTGTTGCTTCCTGTGTATGTTACCTTGGGGAAGGTACTTAGCTGCTCATAGCCTCAGTTTTCTTATTAGCACAAGAGGGATAATAATAGCCACATTTCCAGGCTTGAAGGATGAGAGATGCATGTGCAGAGCACCTGGGGAAAGACCTAGTATTGCTTTTGTGCAGGTGCTCAAAAAATGGTAGCTGTGAGTATTGGAGATCTAGACCCTGCTTTGCAGACATCTCTACACCTTGTCTGGGGGACAGAGCCTGTCATGAAGCAGCTGGCAGCAGAAAGCGTATGGAGCTAGGTTGAATGGAAGCTGGACTTGCAGAAAAATAGGACCTCGGTCAGCGAGAAACAAAACAAGGTGCCTTTCATTCAGAAGGGTGCTCTGCCCTGGCCAGGGTATTTGCATCACTCCTTAGGGGCCCTGTGAGCTAAAT
>CAUYRT010033667.1:0-18310 GCA_963574885.1 Lepilemur ruficaudatus | reverse complement strand
CGTACACTGCTCATGGAACTGCAAATTGGTGCAACCTTTGTGGAAAAGATTTTGGAGATCCCCCAAAGAGCTAAAAATAGAATTACCATTTGATCCAGCAATAGCATTATTAGGCATCTACCCAAAAGAGCATAAGACATTCTATGATAAAGACATCTGCACCCGAATGTTTATGGCAGCACAGTTCACTATTGCTAGGTTGTGGAAACAACCCAAGTGCCCATCAATTCATGAGTAGATTATTAAAATTTGGTATATGTTTACATTGGAATATTACTCAATTTTAAGAAACGACAGTGAGCTAGCATTGCTTATATTATCCTGGATTAAGCTTGAGCCCATTATTCAAAGTGAGGTGACACAAGACCCAAAGAATGGGCCCCACTTGTACTCACCATCAAATTGGTACTGACTGATTAACACTATGGTGCTCAAATGGTGGTGGTGTTCACTAGGGATTTGGGGGCTGGGGGATAAACCCACGTCTGAGCGACATGGTGGGCACTGTGGAGGGGTGGGACATGCTTGAAAAGTAGTTGGGGAGCCCAATTAGGGGTCTCGATATGGGGAAGGAATTCCTCTAAAACTGAGTTATGTGATTAATTGTACATCTTGGTAAATTCACCAAAAATCATTTAATTGTACACTTAAAATGGATTAAAGGCATGGCATGTAAAGTATACTTCAATAAAGAAAAAAAAAAAAAGAAATGTGATTATACCAGAGTTTGAATATTAGGAGGAGATAGGGACCATTGGGAGTCATTTTAGAAAACTTGCTATTAGAGGTAACAAATTAAAAAACTCAATTTAAGAAATTTGGTACTTCCTAGCAAAATATAAGTTATCAAAACATACACAAGAAAAAGTAGGATTCTTAAATAGAACAATAAATATGGAAGACATTTCAAATATAATAAACTTAATATTACTTAACCATCATTTCATGGTTAATTTCTTTCTAATTTGAAACAAATATTTCAAGGTTCTTTAAATTATCTAGAATTTAAAAAACATTAAATGTTATAATTGTATTTAGTAAAGCTAGAGTGACCTATAACATAATTTGATTTTATTTACTTTATTTTCCCTTCATGATTATTTTGCTCACATATTTGATTAATGGTTTCCTTTTTTTCCCCAGTCCACTGACTAACATGATTCATGATGTTAGGAATATTTTTTGTGTTTATTATCTCCCCAATAGCCACTATATTATTAAATTTTTTGAAAATAAATGATATACTATGGTTTTATTACTATAGAAACACTTATGTGTCAGAGATGGCATATGAATTGAAGTAGAAATCCAAAGACAGGGAAGTAATGTACAGTAAAAGGAACATATATCCCATCTGGAAGCTAAATAAATAATGATTTGATAAAGGGATAAAAGATACATAAATATATTATCAGATACTATTGGATATCTAATGGATAAGGAAAACTGAGAGATAGGATTTTCTGTGGGCAAAGTTGAGGGACTATTACTTTATATTAGCTAAACATATACTACTTTTGAGAAACAAGATCAGCACATAGCACAGAAACATTTCTGATCTGTTAATGGGAAATTTTTATGTCGGTGATCAAGCAGATAAAAGCATATCCAATTTTGAGTATAGGGTTTACTGGGCATGAAGTAAGACTTTCAGATACCTGTTTATCTTGAAACACTATTGCTAATTGACTACAGTACACAGGAATGAAGGGAAAAATAATTTAAAATATTTTACATGTTTTAGTGGTTCAAAATCATTGCATATAATTCTTTATAATTAAGAAGCAATGGTATCTGTATTTTTTTTCAATTTTCCTTTTTGGGTTCCCTTAGCCACACATGTTCTATCAGAAAAAACACTGTCATAGGTAAAATTCTGAGATGGCTCCCAAGATTCTTGTCCCTCAGTATACACATCTTGTATTAATCCTTCCCTTTGAGCATGGCAGAATTGAAGGGATTTTGCAGATATAATTAAGTTCCCAAATCAGTCGACTTTGAGGTAATAAAAAAGGAGATTATTTTAGGTACTATAGATCCAATCAGGAGGGACTTTAAAAGGGGCTGGACCCTTACTAAGAAGATGTTTGAAGTATGAGAAGGCCTATGGTAGAAGCCCTGAAGCACAGACTGGAGTGTAATTCCTAGGAACTCAAAACAGTCTCCTTCTAACAACTGTAAAGAAAACTGTGATATCAATCATACAACAAGGAAATAATTTCAGCTAACCACCTGAGGGAGTTTGGAAGCAGATTTCTTTCTACTCAAATCTCAAATTGAGGACATATCCTATTAACACTTTGTCAGACCCCGAACAGAGCACCCAGTTCAAATGTGTGGGCTATTGACCAATGACAATTTTGAAATAATAAATTCTATATATCTTGTGGCTCTCTGTTGCCGTCAGATCATGGCTATCTTTGGGCTAAACCAGTTTTCTATAAGTTTCAGTTTTGCTTTGGTAAGTTTACATCACTATGGTAGTAAACAGACTAGTTTCTAAGTAATACCAACTGCAAATTTCATTGAGTCCTTCTGAAGTGTTTGCAGAAAGGAATATTTCACAGACATTGAAGAATTAATTGATTCAGTAAATAGAAAAAAAAGTTAAGTTGATCTTTCTTATGAAAACTTTTATTAAATGCATTTTACACTTTATTTTTGTAATTCTAAGGAAAATATTAACTTGCAAATGTTAACAAGGAAATGAAATGTTAGGTTTTTAAAGTGAAACAAAAATGGATACATTATTAAAGATTATATATCATAAGATAATACTTGAAATAAACAATAAAATCATTCATTTACTTGCTTTACATTTATCATTCATTTACTTGCTTGTCTGTTTTTCACATTTTATTAGATAACTCTAGTATTAAATTATACATACTTATAAAGATACTAATTGTACTAAAGCCATTAGGACACATTAACCTCAGTGAGAATACAAGTTATGTTCTATTTATTCTTCTTTCCTCAGTAACTGTATGCGTAAGTTTGCAGTCATATAAATTAAAAGAAACATATGAAATGTAATTCCTGACAGATGAGGTAAATATGTTAATCTTACATATTACATATTTCCTATGAGCAATAATACTGATAATATACAAAGCCAACACATGTGTCATAAATTTCAAAAGAAAACTATTACAGGTTTTAAAAATCAAGTACTATTGAAGTTTAGAAATCACAGTAATTTTACCAACTCAACAAATGTCAAAAATGTTTATGACTTCATGTCAAAAATAACTGGATAATAAACTTATTATTGTGAAGTCACAAATTCTAATCTAATATTCTCAATTTAATGTCTTATGCCTTTAGTACTTCTAAATGTGACATAATACTAGAATGGCTGATATGGATATGTACATAATTTACCAACTCTTCAAAGTAGCTAGCAAACTGTCAATGAAAATAGTGTAGCAAACTAAAATAAGAACATATCAAGTAATATAATTATGCCTAATCATTACTATATTTGAAATCACTATTCTCTATCATCCCAAGGAAGCATACAAAAAGAACCCATTATTCATAACTTTTATAAATATCGCTCCTCACAATAATAATATATCATTTCTTCTATGGTTCTGTTCTTACCACTGATTTAATTGTCAAGGAATATTGTCCAAATTACTTCCTCTTGCTTAGTCAGTTTTCAAAATTCTGGAGAGATATTAAAATTTTTATTTTTATGGTTTCTATAGGTTTCCCTATCTTTCCTATGTCTATGGTATTGACTAGAATTGCTTTAAATTATCTGTGTGCATATGAAATTACTGCCTTACAATGAATCCATAAAGCACAGTCCTATCTGCTGCTTCCACTAAACCATGCCATCTGAGGCGTGACACTTACTCTTTGCTATTACATACCTATCTCCTGTCAGTCTTGCATTAAATCCTATGGCCCATTGACCGAGATATTAGTTCTGTTGTTATTCATTAACCAAAATTATGCAGGTCCTATAGGAATATGGGAGAGAATAAAGTATAAACAAAGATTATTGGCATTGAAGTGGTGATAAAATCGAAAGTGTAAGTGTTAGGTGTTACACCAGTCAGGATTCTTTCATTGTAAATGATAGAGATCAAATATAAATTAGCTTAAGCTATAAGAAAGAGTAAGAAGGGTGATAATTCTTCTAGCATGTTAGTACTAAATTAACACAGCCTAGAAAAATAGAATAGAATTCTATTTACTCCCTTGCATTCTGTGTCCATCGTGGTGACCAAGGGCGGGAGATGGCAATTGGTGTGATGGTTATTATTATGGATAACTTTCACTAAAACCACATTGTTTGAAGAAGCATTTTCCAGGAAGAGTAGTTTGAATTTAACTGTTACAGAAAATAATGGCCAGTAGAATTGATAAAGCCTAACAATTGCATTTACATTGAAACAATGAATTAGGCTCTTTGAAAAACGCATCAGACTCAGTGTTGTTCTTGGAGAATGTGCAATCTAGTCAGAACAACAGAATTCTATATCAGTGATAATTCTTGTGAATTTATAATTATGAAATTTTTCTAAAAATTACAAATTCTTGAATACACATATTATATTTCTTCAACATGTATTTATAGATTTGTGTTTAGAAAAATAAATGTAAATAATAGTAATTAGTTGTGTGGCTACTTCCTTTCTCAGAATTAACTGGGCCATTTTTTATGGCTTGTCTGGTACTAATCCTATTAACCACTCTCTGACCTAGTCATTTCAACCAAGTCTATGGGAAATGGCTGTATTGCCTAATTCCTATATTTTAAAATAGAATAATATCGTCTAATGTAGAGATACTGTTATTCAACCAACATACGAGAATGTTTGTATGTTGTTTGTACGCAGTTTGGGAGTTGATGATAGGTGTATCCTGAGGAAGTTCTGTTTCTGATTTGGAGGAAGTCCCATCCGTCAGGCTGAGCACAGACGCCAGGCAGTAACTCAGTGTACTACAGAGCTGACAAAGGAAAGCAGTTATCATTGGGGCTTTCAAAGAAGGCACAGTATGGTTTGAAGCACCTGAGCAGGCAGCAGGAGGTTAGCCAAAGTGAAGGTTTTTGAAGAAAAAGCATTGACCACTTATCTACCTATGTATAAAAAAGCAAAAAGTAGAAGTAATTTAAAAAATCTCCAAAATGTTCATAGTGGAAAAAAAGATAAAAGTGCATTTATCAAAATTAGGACTTTATTTCAGTTAGTTTATTAAGAAGGCCGCCTTGTGATTAAATTTCAGACTATTCCTCACCCTAAGAAATAAAATTAGAGGCTAAAACTAGGACTAAGCTTTGCCACAGGTATGGGTCAAATAGCACCCTTAAAGAGGAATTAGAAAAGATTGAAGTACAGGGCAAGTCCTGAATAATAAAGAAATGTTTCAATGGATTTGTTTTGTAAAATAAAATTATTTTTGCTAGGAACAAATTTGATAATATGGTTGCTTAGTAAATTCTGTTTTAAAGATTTTTATTTTAATTATCAAGAAATGATTCAAGGTGAAAGAGTATATTTGGTTATTTAAAGAAAGTGTATGTTTAAAGGCAAGGAGATAATGTACAATGAATTTTTTAAGGTTAAATTATCCTAAAATCTTACTGGAAATATTTAATCTAAAAATTATCCAAAGAACATTTATAAAAGAGTGCCTGTTTTTAAAATTTTAGAGCTTGCTATATTTATGATAACAGGTTTTAGTTTGGTATTAGTTATAAGTCATTTGATTTTTTTAAAAATACAAGGAATATTAAATGGTAGCTTAGATTTTTTTTTTAAGTTCAGAGCTGACTGAATAAACTATTTTTTTATGGCATCTAGCATTTTGTAGATCTTCTATTGATCTGGCTACTTCTTATGATTGCTTGGCAGTTTGACACAAATCTGAGAATATATAAAAACTATATTAGATAGTGGTATACATTTGAAATTCACTATGAAATTTTTAAGTGATTAAAATATTTTCTGTAACTATACTCAACTAAAACCTAAAAATTAATTATCTTAATATACACTAAATTAATTTAAAGTTGTGCTTAAAACAGCTAGAAATATATCATTTTGTTTATATTACCATCTGTTCTAATTACATACCCAAGGTTACTGGACATTATCCAAAAATGTGTAGCCATGGTTGACCTCAAAAATGTTAGCTGAATTATTTTACAAAATAAACAATAATTAAAAATAGAGTACTCTTTTAGAGTAGAAAAAGACTGTTAAATGAATCTGAGCTATTTATCAAGGAGACCAATTTCCCTGACATTGTTTTTAGAGAAAGTTCTCGTATTTACTAATTTTGCACAGAACAAGGAAAAGGTAGAAAAGGGGGAAAATTCGTAACCATCTTTTTCTCAACTCTTTAGTTTTGTGTCAAAGTTTAAGTTTCACACTCATAAGATTCGTGTATTCTTTGAACACTTGATATCCAGCTTAAATATTCTTAGGTAAGACTATGAAGAGACTATTTCTTCAAATGCATCCATATGTGCTTCCCTGTGTTCCTGATCATTGTTATTTTCTGATCACCTGTTTACTCTATCACATTACTTGAGAACATTGGCAACTGCCTTCTTCCCTCTCCATTTTATGTCTGTCTTTTTTCTGTGGGATTACATTTTTTATGAGAATTAACTCTTTTGGCGTTTATTACTTTAAAGGTCAAGCTCTCTATTTGTGAGCACTCAATAGCAAGTGAAAATCTTGTTCAATCTCACTTTGCCATCACCTCCATGGTACCTCCGTGTATTTGTCAGGATCCAATCAGGAGGTAGAAGCCACACAGTAATCTGAAGAGTTTAATACAAAGAATTATTGACTATAACAGGGAATTAGAATAATGAGGAATTAGTTATTAAGAAGTAAAGAGAACTCTAAAGAACATAGGCATACTCCTAAAGCTGAGATAGAACACCCATGGGAGAAAATACTCCAGAACTTAATCCAGGCCTTATTAGAGAAACACAATCTGGGTCTTTGAGTGGCTAAGTCCCTGGAACGCTTGCTGGCAGAAATTTCTTGAAAAGTGTCCTCAGAATTTGCCATAAATCACTCCCCTGGAGCACTACAGAAAGTATCTCACAAGGAGATGTACCATCAGATGGACTCCATGAGGCAAGTGTCAAAGGGGGATTAGCATTTTCAGTTTTATTACCCAGAAAACAAGTGAGATGCCCTAATTATTCAGGTTATTGAAACTTTTTGTAAATCAACTTGTTGAAAAAACTAAAGAGGACAGAAGATGTGATATACTTGAGTATATTGTGAAATATCAACAAGCCAGTACAAAACAATATAATCTGCTTGTCTATACAAGCTCAAAATAAGTCATCAATTTTTCCAGTAAATCAACAAACCAGTCATTTCAACATAGTCAACTGGCATTTAAAAAAAATGTTCATGTTATTCTATCAAAATAATCAAATAGCTATGTCATCTAAACAGGGCATTAGATGACATTTTAAAAATGGTGATTATGTAACAAAATATAAAGCTTTCAGAAGACATCAGTCCTCTTAAAGTTTAAAAGTCTAAAAAGAAAAAAATAGAATTGCATTTACTTGACTTTATTACAACTTCCACTTTTTTTATTCTTTGATTTTAGTTTAGAGTATATTGTTTCATAACTTCAACATATTTGACCCCAGCTTCAATGTGGGAGTTGGTGAGATGAGAAACTTCAAACTGTGATTTTGAAACCCCCAGTTCAAATACTCTGGGGTGATACTGTGAAGAGACTATTCCTTAAAATAAATGATTTGATCTTCAATCAAGAAAAGTGTTAACTTCCTGGAAAGTTTTCAGTTTGCCATTCTGAAGAACTCAATTTAGCAATTTCATCAGCTTTTACTTATCCATGCTATTGGAGAGAAGCAGTGGCATGAATAATCTAAAAGTGCAGTTAATTTTAAAAGAATTTATATGAAGTGATTTTCTGTAGTAGATTGAACTCCCTAGTTATGTTGTACCTAAGCTAATAATAAAATTAGTTTTCCTTCCTTCAAGGCATAATAATTGGTAGCTAAATAAAATAATGTGTGATAAGGGAAAGCCAGGCACTTTTGTTAGTTCTTGGGAAAAACTCCTTAAGCAGTACATACATATGTGGAGAGTTGAAAATGGTTGACAGTAAAGAAAGCTTGCTGTGTGTGAAAAACTGGAGAATCAAGACAACTGTCCCTGCATTGTAAGATACTGACAGAACTGCACATACATACACACTAGCGAGGCGGCTAGACTTTAATAGCCCTTCTTTCCATGAACCAGTATATTTAACAGCATATTGTACATTATAAAACATTATATAAATACATGCTGAAATGGAGCCTTTATAATGTGGCTTTTTGTGTGTGTGATGCACAGGCTTTCCTTAATCCCATTAATGGGAAGTGCCTTTTTTAATGTTAATGTTTTTTCCATGTTTTCACTTTTCCTGTTTCCCATTTAACCAGGTAGCGGGTACTGTAATTTCTTGTAACAAAGACTGATCCCATCACACATACTTGTTTCTCAAAGCCCAAGGTTGCCAAAGAATAAGGATGAGAAGAAACAATTTCCTGTAAATTAAGAAGAGAAACTCCCTGGATGCAGAGAAGAAGAGAGGATGAGAGAATAGTTTGGGAGAAGTTAGAGAAAGTGAGGTATATGGAGAGATCACTGAGGAAATTCTAGTCCATAATAAATCAACTGAACACTCAGTTTGCTGAGATAAATAAGACTGGAGGAACTATAGTAGCTGAAGGGAAATACGGATTCTAGTAATGAACACCAGCAACGATGCAACCAACCTGAGCAATTTTTAGAGAGACTGAAGTCTATCTGGGATCAGTGTTGTGGGAGACGGGAAGCAGTAGGACTCCACTGAAAAAAGCGGACAGAGAATACTTTCGAAGGAACATTTTAAATACCACTGTTTTCTTACTGACTGACCTGTATCTTAGCAATTGGGGTCAATACGAACAATATTATGATAGAAACAAGGCCTTATGCAAGGGTAAAATTGATGGAAACTGGAATGCCTCGACCAGTGCTTCACAGACAGTTATTTTTCCACCTCTTCTCCTAGATCACAAACTTAACCACCTGCCAAATCCCAATGTTTCGCAGAATTATGCTCATGAATGTAGCATAAAAAAATGTAATGCATGATAAAGGAGCTACCACAAATGCACACAGAAAGAAAAGATTGTTTATTGGATAGTGTTGGAAAAATTGGCTCATTACATGGAGAAAAATAAACTTGGATCACTACCTAACTCCACATAGAAAGGTTGACTCCAGATGTTTTAAAAACTTAATAAAAAGTAAAACTATAAAATCAATAAACAAAAATGTTAAAGACTGTTGTTACATGAAACAATGAAACATTTCTTAAACAAGATTTTGAAAGCACAAAGCAAACCAAAAAAAAAAAGATTAAAAAGAATGATGACATGCAATCAAGATACCATGAGAAAAAGATAAAAGAAGAAAAAATGCATGAAACTAGTAAAGATTAATATTTGCTATATAGACATTATACTAAAATATACTGATGACTGTAAATCAACCAGAAAAAGATAGCAATCCAAATTTAATTGTGATGATGATGGTTATCAAGAGTGATTTTTCTAATTTCACAATTTCTTCTACGTTTGTTTTTAGGCATACTACCGTAATTAAAAAAGTTTTTCTTCTCCCATACTTTTATTTATTTGTGTCAGTGTGAACTTGTGGATTCCTATTTTATTCAATGTGATATAAATGTGTGTGGGGGGTATGTGTGTGCTTGTGTATGAATACTATTATGATCATTATTTATTTTGGCACTCAAATTATTACATTTGGCCAGTGACCAGGATACCTTCTTTAAATTGGATTCCATGTCCTTGTGATATGCTCTCTTAATTCTTAAGAATATTTCCTTGATGTCTTTTGCAGCAAAATGTTCTAGTCTCATCTGGTTCTTTCCCTGACCCAGCCCTGGGATCAACTATTTCTCCAAGGAATTATGGTTCCTTTTAGCAGAGAATGTTTATAGAACAAGGTCTGAGTTTTAATAATCTTTTTTCTACTGGGGATTTTGTGGTTCCAGTCCCTGTCAATAGATGAAGTTAGAAAATATATGCATATGTATTCATATATAAGAGTACACACACATAGGTGCACAGAGTTTTGCATATGCAATTATTTCAGTGTCTATGAGTTCACACCTATAATTCAAAGTTCAATCTCATACTGCAGGATTTATTCTAGCATATGCCCTTTTTCAAATTTGAATATCTTTGCTCCAAGTATGAAATCTGGCTTCAATTATCCTCAATGTATTTATTTAATCTCCCCCTATCTAACAAATCTCTGAAATTTACTGGGCTACTGCTCCATTTATTCCTGCTTAATGGCTTCTTGACTAATTAGGAAGGAAGAAAGGGAGGGAGGAAGGAGAGAAGGAAGGAGTTAGATGATTTTTGATGAAAGTATTTATCAATGTAAACGTTATCTCAATTAAGAAAATTTATCTCATCCCGATAAGTTCTGCCATGCTCCTTTTCAGTAAATCCTTCATTCCAATTCAATCACTGTCTGGATTTCTATCAGTACAGCCTAGTTTTACCTGTTTTCTATAATTGATAAGATTGTAATAATGCCTTTTATAGAATTGTAAATTGATTTTATAGAATTAATATGTATATGTTTATTTCTGTGTGTCTCACCACACATCACAAATTTAGCATAACAGGAAGCCATTAAAATAAAAGAACAGCAGAATTAAATGTTATAAAAGTTCTCATAAAATAGCAATATTTGCAAACTAAAATATATGTAATTATGAAGTTTTTAGTGCCCTAAGACATTATATATTATTAAGCAGGGAAATAGCTTCAAGCATGCAAATTCTGATAATGAAGATGTATATAAAATAAATACTTTAAAACTATACTTTCTCTTAGTAATTGTACACAACATTAATAAGAGAAAAAGAATTAAACATAAATATACTTAAATGGTGCTCTGGCTATGTACATGTTAAATTAGAACTGATTTGATTTCTATTATAAACATTTAACCCAATATTTAAGCCTTATGTATTCTTTTTAAAACTTTAAAATTCATGATCTTAAAAGATATGTTCTTATAAACCTATTGATCTGTACTTATATTGGAACAAGAACTTGTATAGAGTGAAGAATATAGAAGTGATTTTGGCATACTTTGCTCAGTGAGCAATACACACTAGCTTTACCATGATAGCCAATGAAAATATCTTTAGACAAACTTTTATTTAATTGGAAAAATACCCTCCTTTTTATTTTACTAAGAAGCATATAATGTCAACAATTGCTAGCTTTCACAATAACTTTCACAATATGCATTCACAATAACTAAATTTTAGCAATATATCTGATATAATACAAACCAAGTATTCCTACTATAGTCTTAATATTTATTAGGCCAAACTAGTAAGATAGTATGCAAGACTAAATACTATAATGAAGGAGAAACATAAACATCAATATTTTAATTTTTATGACTACCCTGAAAAAAAATAGTGTAGATTATGAGATTAAAGCAGATAGTTCATATCTTCCTTGTTCTTCCATGTTCTTCCATAGTTTACAATATAGTTCTCAGATATTAGTCTCAATGTGCATATACAAAACATAGATTTAAAAAATTAATGAATAAAGGCTTTAAAATTCCAACATATGGACTCAATCTAAGTGCCCATCAATTTATGAATGGATAAAGAAAATGTGTTATGTATATATCATGGAATACTACTCAGCCATAAAAAGGAATGAAATAATTTATTTGGCAGCAACTTGGGTGGAACTGAAGAACATTATCCAAAGTGAACTATATCAGGAATAGAAAAACAAACACAACATGTTCTCAGTAATAAGCAGGAGCTAAACATTGGGTACACACAGTCATAAAGGTGGTGTAAAGAAAATTGCAAAATAAGAAGGGGGGAGGGTGAGATGGGGGTGAGGGAGAATAACTTATTTACTGGGTAAAATATACACTATTCTGATGATGGCCATACTAAAAGCCCTGCTTTCAACATTATACAATTCGTCCATGTAACAAAAATACCTTTACCTCCTTAATATTTTAACACAAAAATAACTAAAAATTACTATAATGCTGTCCTGTGCATGAATAGAATATAAAACAAAACAGAATAAAGAATCTAAAAATGAGTCACATGAAGAGTGTTTATTAAAAACAAATTGTTCTAGGAAGCAGAATAAATCTTCAGAAAAAAATAGGGGTTTTTCTTAATGTAAAAAATATGAAGGAGGAAAAAAGGCAATAAAATACTTGAAGAAGAGTTGCAAGTTAACAATAATTGATGATAAAATATATACAAGGGAGATAAGAAGTTACATGGGAATTTTCAGGAAAGAGATGGAAGGAAAACTTATCCTAGAAAATAATTATGTTACAGAAATGAAAACCAAGTTTTATGTACTGCATTATAATATCAATTTTGCCTAAAACAATTCTGAGATCTCTAAGATAGTTTTAGGAAAAGTATAACATGAAATAGAAAAGAGTATGTAGAAAGAGTATGCATATTGTTACAGAAAGCCATATATATTAATATATAGTATTAAGCGAAGAAAAGTAAGTAGCATAAAATTATTCTTTGATATGATTTTATTAAATAGATACAAAAAGATATACAGATACATGTGCATATGTACTATATTTTTAACATACACATACATATATTTATGTGATTCATGTAGATCTGTATATGAGCTCAGGGTTTACTATGAATAAATAATTTCTGTAATAAGCTTAAGAAAATGCCAAGATAAGGTTAACGATTAGATCCTTGTTTATGTTTATTGCAGCATTATTCACAATATCCAAGACAAGAAATCACCCTAAATGTTCATCAACAAATAAATGGACAATGAAAATGTGCTACATATGCACCGTGGAATATTATTCAGCCATAATAAGGAATGACATCCTGTCATTTGCAACAACATCAATGGAACTGGAGAACATTACGTTAAGTAAGCCAGGCACAGAAAGACAAATATTGCATGTTCTCAACTCACCTATGGGAGTTAAAATTTTATCTCATAGAGGTAAAGAGTAGAATGCTAGCATAGTCTGGGAAGGGTAGCAGGAGATAAAGAGGACTTGGTCAATGGATATTAAAATATGATTAGAGAGAAGGAAAAAGATCTAGTGTTCAATACCACAATACAATGATTATAGTTAACAACAATTTATTATGTAGCTATCAAAATAGCTAGATGAATGGATTTGGAACATTCCTAACATACAAACACACACACGTGTGCACACACACAAAAAATAAATGTTTAAGGTAACGGATATGCTAATTATCTTAATTTGGCCATTACACATTGTATGCTTGTATCAAAGTATCACATGTACCCCATAAATATGTACAGTTATTATGTATCCATGAAGGGCAAAAAAAAAATGAAAAATTGCTGAGAAAATGTTAAGTCATTCCCTTCTCTAATGTACTTGTAGTGGGACACTCTTGGCTTCACTAAATCACACGTCCTCCTGTTGAATAATGGTTTTTCCCAACCATTATTCAACAGCCAGTGTGAAAGAAGAAACCAGGTATGTACACATAGCAAGGTCCATTCCCTTTTACCACTCTGGAATTTGCCTAACTGCACAGATCATAGGTTCTTTTTTAAATTATTATTTCAGCATATTATGGGGGTACAAATGTTAAGTTACGTTTATTGCCCTTGCCCTCCCTCCCCCCTCGAGTCAGAGCTTCAAGGGTGACCATCCCTCAGATGGTGCACACCGCACTCATTATGTATGTATATACCCATCGTCTCCGCCCCACTCCCGTCTGCCTAACACCTGATAAATGTCCTTCCTGTATGTCCACTTAGGTGTTGAAAATGCTTTCCTCTATGCCTTAGGTTGCCCGTGGCAGGTATAAACAGGTATTTCCTCTAGCAAGTGGAAAGGGAGAGAAATTTTTAAAAATGAATTACTAGTTACAAGTGATAAAATCTTTTAAAAACTGAATGTTGTTGCCTTTTTTTACAAAAGCAATTCAAAAAATGGAATGATCATCTTATAAAAATTCTATTTCTGAATACTTTAGTGAAAAAGTTTTTTTACTTATTAACACTATATAATAAACACTAGGAATAAAATCAGCCATAGTATTAAAGGATGGTGAATGCTATCTTATTAAATAGTATCTGTTGATAGACAATAACTAATTAAAATAATTAGTAAAGGTATTTGTCAGCAGGAAATGTACTTGCTGTAAAATTTACTTTTTATTTTAAATTTATATTTGTGTTTTATGTATTATATGCTAATAATATGAATGATAACTGTGACTGAAAACAATACTTAGAACCCTATAAGCCAATATTTTAAAAATAAATTTTAATTTTTAATCAGTATTTTGCAAAAAATATGACAACTGAATCAACATAAGACTATAAAGTATAAAATATATTTTGAAAAAATGTTTTGGTTATACTGAAATAAAAATATACATCAAGTATTTTTGAATAAGCTAAAATTTTCCACAATTAATAACGATGTGCTTTTTGATGTATTTTCAAAATGTTTATTGGTAGGTTTCAAATTGTTACATTAAAGGGGTGATGTAACAATTTTGTAAACATTTATGTTTAAATATTTTATAATGACACTTCATATTTAACTTTACATTAAAATATGTTAGAAATCAAGTGAAAAATATATGCAAGAGCATATGCTATTTTCAAATAATTTTGGTGAACACAAGCTAAAAGGCACATACTCATGATTTTATTTCCAGTTTATAGATGAGAGCTCTAAAGCAGCTAAATAACTATTAACATTGAAAATGTAAGAATCTAAACAGATAGTAGTGCAAAGATAAATTATATTTATTTTCATCATACTACATTTTAATACCATATTCTAATTGATGAAAATATGTGAGTGGTCAAATGCACCCAAAAATATACAATTGCATATGCTAGTTTCTCAAATTTATGACTACAGGATGGATTCAAATAGGCTACTTTACTTTGGATCACGCATGTATGTCTGTGTATATATGTATTGCTTACCACTTTACACATGATATAAAATTGGAATGTTTCTTAGATATTATTTTTTTGTAGAGAAACTGAGGATCAAGATGAAAGATAAGATTCTTCCTTACTAAATCATTCATTCTTTATGTGTTTAACCAAGTTAGACTGTCAGACTGCAGGTTGGCAGTTCACTTTTCTATCAATCCTATAAAACTCTATGTTGCAGGAAATTAAATTAATCACATTACAAAGGTGAAAAATATTTCCTTTAGTTCCTGCTGGGACTTTATAGGTTGTCATATTCTGCTATAGGTAATAAATATATTAATAGAATTGGAAAAATGGAGACAGGAACTAAATCTCTAAAAAGTATATATTCTTAAAGGTAGCCAAGTAAGTCAAATGTACAGACAAGAGTTTGTGTATATGGTAGTATAAAGGCCATTTGTCAAAGCAGAGCTTGTGTGTAAAATACAGAGAACATTTGCTATAGATAGTGGAAATAGACATCACATTCAAATAACAGGAAAAAATAAGAAGCCAGGAAATAGAGTCAGCAAATGCAGATAACTCTTTCAACAATCCTGGCAGCACCTTTTATAAAGATAGAAATGATGAGCATTAGCATTAAGAAGCCAGGATTTATATTTTGATTCTGATAATTAATAGTGATATGATTTGGGGCAAGTCACAAACTGTTGAAAGCTCAGATTCTCAAGATGCCAATTAAGAGTGAGAATATCTACTTCATGGAGTTATTGTAAGCATTATAGGAAAATATCTATTATAACTAATTTAGCATACAACTTATCATATAGTAAGTGCATAATACATGAAATACATAACAGTGAATAAATTAATACAATTTAAGAAATCATTAAATTCTGGTTATATTTTACATGATAATTTTAACTACAGAATGTGTCTAAAAGTAATTTGTAAGTTCATTGGAGGAATTAACTTAAATTGAAATCATTGTGAACATTATAATTCATTGTTTAATTTCATTAAGATAAAAACACAAAAAGTAGCTTTTCATTTTAGATAGAAAGATCAAACAGAAATTCCTCATTTAATGAAAGGTAATATAAGAATTTTTATTTTTCAACTCAAAACTACATATTTAGGATGTAAAAATGTTAAGTTGGATCATCATAAATATTTCTTCAAGAATGTCTCCAAATCTACAAGGATTCAAACATCTAACAGAAATTATCACTTCCAGAAATAATCTTAACAATGCCCCCAACCCCACCTCTTCTACTTTTGCTTTGCAGTTAATTCAGTGGTGTTATATAGGAATTCAATGAAACATCTTTAATTTTTTTTCCTTCTTATAAGTCACCAAAAATACTTTCTTTGAAACCATTAAGATCAAGTTAGTCACCAAAAAATTAGTTAACTTTTTTATTTTTTAACTACATTGAGTGATAAGCCTAAGAATATAATTATATTCACCATTTGACTCTAATTTAGAAGACCTAGTTTTAAATCTATTGTTATCAAATTCATATAACTTCCTCTATCTCTCAGCAAAAAGTCTTTTTTGTTATCACTGTGTTTTTATTTTGTTGTGTTAGCAAGATTCAAGTGAGATATTCTTTCTTTTATATCTATTCATACATTTAGTATTTATGCAACTTTTTCACCATATTACAAATTATAAGAAGATATAACATTGTTCTAAGTAACTGAACAAAACTACCTAAAAACTATAAACACATGTGGATACCCCTCTTCTCTGAAAACTGGTGAATGATTACTCTCTTGCAACATCAGAATGAAAAGGGTAAAATTATTGAGCAGTATAAAAAACCATTGGTTGTAAGGAGTTTGGGGGAGATAGGAGAGGATGAATTGGTGGAACACAGTGGATTTTTAGGACAGTTAAACTATTCTTTATGGTACTGTAATGATGAATACATGTCATCATATAAATTAGGCAAAATAAATATATTAGGCAAAACTGGTAGAATGTCCCAACACAAGCATGAATCCTAATATATAGCATGAACGTTAGTTAATAAGAATGTATCAATTTGGCTTATCAATTGTAACAAATGCACCACAATAATGTAAGATGTTGATAATAGAGAAAACTGTAAGTGTTGTGGGGTAGAGGATGGAGAAAAAGGGGTGATGGTGTTTGGAAACTGTACTTTCCACTCAATTTTTCTATAAACCTAAAAATGCTCTAACAATAAAGTTTTTTAATTTAATAATGAAAAAAGCTTGAGTAAAGCTATAATTAATTGAGTCAGGATGGTTTTTGTTCAGTAATTAAATTCAAAAAGGATCTGTCAATACCATTTGCTTTCAATTGTCATATTAAATCAAAGATAATGGGTACAGGTGTGCTGAGTGATGTATGAAATAATGCTACTGAGTGAAAAATTCAAATAAAAAATGTATGCAGTGGCTACCTATTTCCTATAATATAGGGTCATGAGGCATAGGCAATGTCACAGAGTAATATAGAAACTGATACTAAATAAGCTAAAACTTCAAAAAAAATGTGATATCAAGGAAAACAAGGTTAATAGTTTTATAGAATATTAAATGTAATTTGTCATTCTGAAACTGTATAATTATGGGGAATTTAACATACTCCATAGTAATTTGCCATATTTGGTTTTGAAGTTCTCAAAAAATTATATTCATATTTATAGATTCTTTATTTGTAAGTAGCATGCCCTGTCAACTCAGTAAATATTTGTATCTTTCTTAAACAAATGAGCTTTACACTTTACTTAAGAAAATAATTTAAAAAGTAAAAGATATATATATAAAACTAAAATGGTAAATAAAACTGTCTACCTACTCTTAAGTATGATTCAAAAACCAAGCCCAGATCTTCATGAAAGAACATTTTAAATATAATATATAATGTTCTAAAATTCTGAAGGTTATTATGAACTTGTGGACAAACTCAGCTTAAATAAATAAATATTTTATCATTTAGAAAATTATATATTTAATTCAAGTTATAATTCTGTGACTCAGCAGTGGGGAAACTTTTCATGTTAAAAGACAGCATTAGGCCGGGCGCACTCTGGTAGGCCGAGGCAGGTGGATAGCTCAAGGTCAGGAGCTCAAGACCAGCCTGAGCAAGAGCGAGACCCCGTTTATACTATAAATAGAAAGAAATTAATTGGACAACTAAAAATATATGTAAAAAATTAGCCGGGCATGGTGGCGCATGCCTGTAGTCCCAGCTACTCGGGAGGCTGAGGCAGAAGGATCGCTTGAGCCCAGGAGTTTGAGGTTGCT
>CAUYRT010033666.1:0-71426 GCA_963574885.1 Lepilemur ruficaudatus | reverse complement strand
TCATGTGGTGGAAGGGGTGAGCAGGCTCTCTGGAGTCTCTTTTATAAGGACACTAATCCCATTGATGAGGGCTCTACCCTTATCACCTAATCATCTTCCAAAGCCCCCACCTCCAAATACCATCAACTGGTGATTAGGTTTTAGCATATGAATTTTGGAGGAGTATAAAGATCAGAATTCAACAAGCTTTTTATTTTTTTATTTTTTTTTTGAGACAGAGTCACACTCTGTTGCCCAGGCTAGAGTGCCGTGGCATCAGCCTAGCTCACAGCAACCTCAAACTCCTGGACTCAAGCAATCCTCCTGCCTCAGCCTCCTGAGTAGCTGGGACTACAGGCAAGTGTCACCAGGCCCGGCTAATTTTTTTCTATATATGTTTCAGTTTTCCAACTAATTTCTTTCTATTTTTTTAGTAGAGACGGGGTCTTGCTCTTGCTCAGGCTAGTCTCAAACTCCTAAGCTCAAACCATCTGCCTGCCTCAGCCTCCCAGAGTAGCAGCTTTGTTCTTAAGAGGGAAAACAAAACAAAACCAGGAAGTAATAGAAATGTATATCAACAGAAGAATGAATATATAATTTATGGAATATTTATACAATGGAATAATATATAGCACTAAAAATGAATGAACCTGGATGAATCTCTGAAACATAATATTGAGTGGAAAAAGCAAGTCAAAGAAAACTGTATATGGTGTAACAACACTTGTATGATGCTCAAAAATAAGCAAATCTGACCAATATATTTTGGGGTAGATCTGTATACAAGTGCTAAAACCATAAAATGAAAAAAGGAGTGCTAAAAATTTAGAAGAGTTGATAGAGTATTAGGAATACAGAATTACGAGACTGGAGTAGAGTCCATACAAAAATACTTATCATTCCAATTTTTAAGTTGGTGTTAATTTTATTACTATGCTTCAAAACCTCCCTTTACAGATATTCTTTTGCACACATCAGACATTATATAGTCAAAAAATATTACGTTACATAACCTTAGGGTACATTAAGGTAGAATGTTTTTCTTTTAGACTTCATCCTCAAAACAAAGTTACACCTGTAAAAATTCTTCTATTTATTTCACTGGAGCTGCCTCAAGGTGGACTTGAGTTTTACTTTGAAGGGATGACAGACATGGAATGCAGCTCTTCCAAACAAAGCAGTTGTTCATAGTGACATATCTCCTGCATCTGTGATAGCAGATGCTTTTAAAAGCAACAGGGAGAGGGAGCAGTGGTGGGTGGAATTAGAAGCAAATGCTTATTCATATGCTGCCATGTGAAGCAGATCGGCTATGCTCTTTTCAGATACACTCAAGAACAATCTAATCTTAGCGGGAATTGAAATATCTGGGACCGCTGAACTGTCATTGATAGGAGCTGCCACCATTCTGAGTATTTCAATGATGAAGTGCAGCATAAAACCACAAAATCATCACGCTAGAACAGACCTCTAAAGGAAGCTTGGAGTTCCAGTTCCTTTTTTCTAACTGAGTCAAATGTAAGCAACACCATAAAATTAACATTCTTTATCCTTGACAACATCTGATATTAGGCAGCTCCTTTAGGAGAAATGAAATAGAAACAGAAGGACATCTGACCCTTAATAGGTAGAGTTTTATATATAAAACATATATATGTATACACATAAAGAATTGGCCTGTAATTTATTGCCACTGTATAATTGTAGTTCCTTAATTGTATTTATTACTATTTTGGATAAAACTGACTCCTGCAACTTTTTTTTTATATAACTTTTTCCCTCAAAGATTACTATAATTTTGATCCCTGTAATCCAAGTCTCCGATAAATTTAATGAAATCTTCCTAAAATATAATGATCATCACATTGCCTTTTTTTACTCAAGAACCTACCTTAGTTTCCAAGTATTTATTCAATCAAATTTAGTTTCTCAGACTGGAATTTAAACGTATAATTTGTCTTACCTAAGTTTATCTTGCCAGAGTTTTCTTTCTCATCAGACAGGCTTGCGTTTGAATCATATAGTTTTACCACATTTTTCCATAGTCCTTCTTTCTAACTGGGTGGCAGTTACTTCAACTCAGAGCATCAGTTTCTTTATGTGTGAACATGAGCACTGAATACATGTTGATTGTTTTAAAGTTGTCTCTACTTGAAAAGGTGATTAAATTACTTATAGAAAACAATTAATAGATGATTTCTTATAATTCAGTATATATTTGGCATGAGAGATATTATAAAATTGGAATGATATGCTGATCATATTTTAAAAGCTAAACTGGATTCAAAATATAGCTTAGCAGAGATGTCCCACAGCTGGTGCTTAATCACTTTTTTTAAAGTTCTTATCCTCTCTTCATCTCCATTTATGAAAAAAAATATATGTGTGTGTGTGTATATATATACACACACACACATATATATATGGGCCTAATGATGGGGGAATAATCATTACAAGAATGACTTATAGAAGAAATAAATATAGTACATGGTGATAAGACTTTCCTTTACTAAGAAAGGCCTGCCTGGGATGAGGAGAATGGGAGGGACAAAAACTGACTCTATGACATTTTCAAAGACCATGTCCCATGGTCACAATTTACATCATGGGTCAAGAAGGAGAAGGTTTTTAAATTTAAAAAGACCCTGGAACTTCTCATAATTGTTTTTTGCTAAAGTGGTACTTCTATTCATTAAATATTTGTAAAGGGAAATAAAATGAAGAGTTCACCGTAAGAAAGGGGATTAGCAGTGGTTTAACCACAAATACTGGAGTCATTTTGTTTGAAGATACAGAATTGCCATTCCATGCTTTTCTCAAACAGAAGGTCTTCGTTATCTTGTTTTAGCACTTCTGAAAATACCTTTCATTCTGTTGAAACTCTATTAGTTGAATACTGAGTGTTCTGAGTGTTCTTTACATTGAGGCTACCTGATGGTAACAGGAAATTTTTATACTTTATAATATGTATTTTGCAGGCAGCAGGTAACAACTGAATAAAAAAGAAGCATCTGACCTCTTAGCAGGTAACTCCTAAAGTGAATTGAAGTGAATGACTTGTCTTGCATAGAGTAAGAATGCAATTGAAACCCAAGTACTATATTAATTCCAATGGAACTATAATGTCCCAATAGCTTGCTGTTTCTTTCCACATCTCAGTGTTTCAACAGAGATTCTTTCAGTCTTTCAAAATCCGAGGAGACAGAGCTGAGTGAGAGCACAGCAGTAGCTTGCAGCTAGGAGGTGTGTCAAATTCTTCTAGGTTGACCTCTTGAATGGGCTACTCACTGGGACCCAAATCACACAGGGCCTGTGAACTGCTTTAGTACTGTCTTGTTTAAATGTTTCACCAAAGGACCAAAGACAGAGGAGAGTGAACACATGTCTCAAGAGTTCTGTGTGTGAGAGGTCATGTAGTATGAAACTGAGACTATAAGTACAAGTTAAAGAGCCAGCAGTTTGTGTGGAGACTGGTTTATCTTAAAACTCCATGCAATTTTACAGTCCAAGCCATGGATTATTCATATTTGTTTATATAGATATATATATATTTTTTCTCCATATAGTTAAGTGTATATAGGATCCATGAAAATGCTTGTGGTTTGGTGAAACCCCCAGCATATTATTGCAAACCATTGGTGTACTGCAGAGGAAAATGCACACTTTTTAATGAATTACTGAGGATCTCAAGAGTTCATGCTATTTCTTCATTTATATCTCAAGCCCACTTTCTCCCCCTGAGTTATAGAAGTCTGTCAACAAGACATATTTACAGGACCTCAAACCTAACATGCACAAAACTTGTTCATCAATTTTTCTATCCTTCTCTTACTCTTACTCTCACGGTGAGTGGCACCATCCAGGCACTCAGTTACTCAAGCCAGAAACTTGGGAATCATCCCAGACGTCTCGATCTCCATCAGCCCCCACATTGCATCAGTACCAAGTCCTGTCAAGTGTGCCTCCATCTGTTATTCTCTCTCTGGACTAACACTGTTTTAATTTAGCCCGTTATCATCCTTTGCCTGAATTATTATTGTAGGAATCACTTAACTGGTCTCTCTGCCCTCCTACCTACTCCTTCAATGCTTCTCTAGTCTATGGCTTCTGTCCAACACTTTATGATATAGTCCAAACTCCTCAGCATATCATAACCTTTATGATTGGCCTATTTCTGCATCTTTAGCATCATATCCATATCCCACAGATTCACCCTGCTAATCTCCCCATATTGCTACCATACTATAGCAACATATACTTAGAATTCCCAAACTGATCACTCTTTCAGATGCTTTTGGGTCTTTGCATATATATTCTATTCTTGGAATGTCCTCCCTCCCTTTTCTTCTTCTAGTGGTTAATTACTACTAATATTTGATTATAGTGTACCAATGGAACTGCTGAGAATCTTTCCCCCTTTAAATAAATCTCAGTAGTTATTCTGCTGCTTCTCATACGAAACTAATTTTAGGGGGCACTGTATATTACTGAGCTTTGAATGAAATTGCAACTGGTTAACATCTTACCAAAAAACTATATTTGTCATTTAATATATAATTTAAGTAGATTTGTGTCTTTTAATGGTAACATAATTGTTTATATGAGAATGTATTTCTAAAATATAATTTAAATCTATATAAATACCTGATATGCACATTATTTTCAGAAAACAAATGCCAAGAAAAACATTGTCCAGGAAAGTTCCCCTAGCCCTTATTTTCATTTTGTTAGAATAAATGTACCTCTCATGGGCTTATAAAATACCCTAGGGTTACCTATAGTGTAGCACCTATTCCTTGAATTGCAATTGTTCTTTTCTATCCCCTCACTGGACTTGGTAGCAGGGGTTGAATTCCATGTCTGTGTGTCTAGTCCTTAATGCAGTATCTGGTACATAGTAAGTATTTAAGTAAAATAAATATTTTCTCAGGATGAATGACTAGATGAATGAATTTGTAGTTGAGCTAATTACTAATAATCTTTATTGACAATTTCTATGAGCTTACTATCATAAAGAGTACAAAAGAAAAATCATGGGACCCTTTTATATACTACCAAAGGTTAGAACTAGTTGGGATATATATATATTATATATAGTTATAGAGACACACACAGACATGAATAATGCAAGGCATATATGAAAACTAACAAGAAAGATAGGTAATAAGTATATCAATGACAGTAAGCAACTCTAATAGATTTTAATATTGTAGGCATACAGACAAGAATGAGGATACTATAAATTTATATAGATTGTTTTTATAATATTTGCAGAAATAAACTAATTATCTAATAAACAAATTATCTAATTTAGTCAAAATTTATCAAATCTACCTTTTCACTCATTGCTTATACACCTCACCCATCCCAAATAGTCCCTGCATTTTCTCATCTTTGTGCTAATGCTGTTCCTTCTACCTGAATTGTCTTTTGGTGTTAACAAGCCCTCACCGAGTGACTGTAATGTGTCAGACTCTGAGCTTGGTGCTTACCTACACACTTTATTTCAATAACTTACCGTCTTTCTCCTCCTGAAAAATCCTTCAAGGCTCAGCTTAATTATCACCTCCTCTGTGAAGCATTTCCTGATTCCTAGAGGGAGAATTAATTAGTTTCACTTCTATAGGCTTTCAGGACTTTATAAACATCTGTTTTCACTAAAATAAAGATGATAAATGTAATTCATTCATTCATCTAATAGAAACATAGGTAGATAGATAGATAGATGGAGATAATAAACACTTACTATGTTCCAGGCACTGATACTACATTAGTGAACAAAATGGACTATTCCTGAACTTAGGAAGGTAGACAGCAAACAACAATTATAATAAAAAAATGAATTTTATAACAAGTCAGAATGATACATTTTATTAATAAAAGGATTGGAAAGTGTGGGGAAAAGGTGCTGATAATTTTAAGTAGAATGATTGGACTAGGTCTCAATGAGAAAGTAACATTTGAGACAAATACTTGAAGAAAGGGGAGTGATCTATGTGTGAAGGTCTTTCCAGGCAGAGGGAACAGCTAGCGTAAAGGTCCTAGGCAAGGAGTGTATCTTGCTCATTCCATGGCATTCTAATTACTCTAGAGTGGATCTTTGGCATGGGCATTTTTAAAAATTTTATCAGGTGATTCTACTGTTTAGCCAGAGTTTAGAAACACTGTACTAGATATGGGGTAATAGCAATTATCTCAAGTCTCACAGAGTCTATAGTTTGTGGGAAAGAGGTACTTGAATACTGATACTTGCTATTTAATATGAAAAGTGCTACACGTGATTTGTGCTCAGAATCTTGTGGGAGGATTTATTCTTCTTTGCCCAGGCTAGGAATTGGAAAATAGTATAAAACTTCCTGGAAGGATCCATGTTTGAACTGAGTTTGATGAATAGGAGATAATTAAACAAAGAATGGTTAGGGGTTAGGTGGAAAGTGTGTGAGTTTTTCATGGGGGATGGTGGAGAGAGGCATACACAGTCAGAAGTAACTATAAGTAATTTAATGATAATAAAATGGAGAATTGCAGGAGATGAAACTAGAAATGTTGAGATCACAGAGAAGTTTGTATGGACAACTAAGGAGCTCGGATTTTATCCTGAATATATGGGATATGGAAGGAGTTTAAGAAGCCAGTGGTAAGATCTGGTTCGCTCCAGTGGTAAACTTCAGTGGCAGTGATAGAAAGTAGATTTGAAAGAAACCCAGTTTAGAGTAGGGCAGCCAATCATGAAAGTATAACAGTAGTCCAATAGAGAGCTGATGGTGTTCCTAGCTAGGGAAGTTTTATAGAGACCGAGTCAGTGTGGGGAGAGGAAATCTCAAAGACATATTGACAAGGTGTAGTTGGACAAACTTGTGATTGATTGACAGGGTGGATGCTGACAGAGAGTGGAAGAACAAGCAATGGGAAGAGTCAGACAATGCCCAGATTTCTGACTTGGGCAAGTGTGGAGATGGTGGCCCCACTCACTAAGATGGGGAACAAAAGAGCAAGAGCATATTACAAGGAAGGATGATTGAAACATTCCATGACTGAGGTGCCAAGAGCACACTGAGGTGATGACTTACAGGCAAAAATATAGAATGTCATGGACTTCTGTATCTTTCACCATGATACAAGGTATAGAAAGGTATGTGCTGACTTGAATTTTCTTCTATATGGATTTATGAGTGCTAACATGTTTCTAAGATCATTATAGACAACATTCAAATCTCAGGCAAAGATTTTAAGGAACTTTAGCTCTTTACTTTTGTATAAAATATGGAAGTGTAGTTGGTATCAAGTTTTCTTATAGTGAAATTCAGAACATACGTAGATGAAGCCTATACAAAAAGGAAGAGACTAAACAGATAAACATTGACACTAATTTGTTAATTTAGCATTGCTATCATTGATATTGAAGAAGTTTAGGTTTTCTTTTACTACTTAAGAGAAATATTAAATTAGGGTAAGAATCTGTGCCCTGTAACATTATTTCCAAGATATAAACTCTGCAACAGTAACAGTGTAGATACTTTTTTCTCCTTCTTTCTGAGGAAGAGCAGTTTTAAGAATGGTACCTGCCTTTCCCCAAATCCCAATCTTTTTGTGTCTCTGTTGGATACTCTGTTTCACATTAAAAAAAAAAACAAATAAACAAAAAACCCACACATAGAGGGAGCAGGAAGCGGGAGCATTGAGTCATGGAAGAAAGCTGAATGGAGAAGTAAGACATCTGAAGTCTCTACTAACTTGCTGTGTATCTCTGAACAAGTCATGTGCCTCCCTGGTCCTCATTTCCTTTTCTGTGAAATAAAGGAGTTAGTTGAATAGTGAAGTGCCTTCCAGGCTATCATATTCTATGATTTTTTCATCACAACTGCCTTTAAGAGATTTTCATAGTTCTTCTCAGTTATTCGTAAGAAGCTTTGTGAATGATTCAGAGTTTGCCAGACTGGAGCTTGATGATGAACCATTATTATAGGCTAACATTTTCACTATTAAAAAAATGCTAGGAGAAATGGGCAGTATCATAATAATGCCCAGATTCATGGGCAGTTTTTCCTTCCTGCATCTTCTGGTTTCCCTCTGATGTAATAGAAACTGAACGCTCATTTTTATGTTAAATATCCTTCTCCTATTTCAAAAGAATGTTTGAAGTTGCAATGGAACTTTGTTGTTTTTCTGAAAGGCTGTATTTGAGGAAGACTATCTTAAATGTTTGTGGTTCAAGGTAGGGTAATTTTTTCGTCAGCAGTATTTGAAGTATAACATCATTCAGTATCTACTAGCCAACCGTAATAGTAATGGTGCATCCTTTTTGGGGATCCCATTTACATCAATAAGAAGCAATATGTATTTATACAGTGATTCCTAAAAGTCAGTCATTTGTATTCTTTCATCATAGTCTTTGCCATATTCAAGTACCACCTTGAATTATTGTTAACGCTTTTCTTTACATCAATTCACTTTTAAATGCAATTTTATGTAAATTCTATAAGTGGAAGACCAATATCACTTGCTACTTAGTAGGTAACTAAAAATAGTTAACATTTTAATAATAGAGAAAATTGAAAGGAACATTTTTACTTAACTCCAAAATTTATCTCACACATCTGTGGACTACTTATTATACCATGTGTTGGGTAACAATGGCAGAGAGGTTAGACTAGAGGCATTTTATCAGTCAATTATTATTGCCCACTAAAAATATAGTGACTTAAAACAACAACCATTTATTTAGCTCACAAATCTATGTTACAATCTGAGATTTTATTTTACTTTTAGGCTAAAAACTTAGCCTGTACTATTTCTCAGATGTTGGCGGAAGACGTAAGACTCCTGAGTCACAAGCAAAGAACTTCATTACTTATGGCATAAAAAGCAGCATGTTTAGTCAGCATGTTGATATTGGTTTTTCTTGGTCTCCAAGTCCCATGGGGGAAACACAGATGGACCTAGGTGGATACTGCACATGCAGTAGTTTTGCATGCCAACCGTAGAACACTGAGATTGGGGATTCACTTTATTTTAAAATAGCAAACCTGTTCTTTGTCCTAGAGGAAAATAATATTATCTTATTTGTTGCTTACTACAAATATAACCCTGAGAAATAGCCCAGACAGAGTGATCAGGGTCTTTCATTCTTTGCTCACCCTAGAAGAACATGCAAGAGCTTTCAGGGACCCTGGTGAATTTGCTTCTCCCAACATTCTGAGGGTCAGGATTTGGGCTGGGCTTAGTTGGATAGGTTCTGCTGATCTCAGGCTTGGCTGGCCAGGCTTGGCTGATCTCAGCTGGAGGCTGATGGGCCTAAACTTTAGGCCTTAAAATATCTCAGCTAAGATAGCTCATCTCTGCTCCACATGGTCTTTTATTTTCCAAGTGGCTTGTTCACATGGCTCTAGTGGCAGGGATCCCAAGAAGGAGAAAAGAAAGAAGGGCTCTTGAAATCTGGGCTCAAACTGTCACAACATCACTTTTGCTGCATTCCAGTGGCTGTAGCAAGTCATGATCCATCCCATTTTCAAGGGATAGATCATAGACTCTACCTTTTAATAGAAGTTACTGCAAAGAATTGTGATCAGTTTTGTAATCTGCATCAGGTTAAAAAAGATGTGGATTTAAATTTAGACCCCACTTAATCTCTTAGAATCCTAGTTTTCTCTGTGTAAAGTGAGGATGGAAGTATTTACCTCAAAGAGTTGTTGTAAGTACATACACAAACTGGCAAGAAGCAAAGGTAGTACCCAAAGCTATGCCTGATACATAAAATGTATGCAATAAATAAAAGTGGTTGTTATTAAACCAACAATGTTCACATTTTCTTTTAACCAGGTGAGGTCTACTCTGCTTCACAGTTATGAGCATGTTTAAGAACCCAAACTTTTCATCCATCCCATACCCACACCATTCACTCAATTGTTCTGGATATATACTATGAACTCTAAGTGGAATTTGAAGGTTTTTTACATCTTCATCTTGCCACTTCTGAAACTGTGTGGAAGAGAAGTATGCTGCTGGGCCATGAGTGAGGAAAAGATGCTAAGAATGTACACATGGGCACTTGACATTCAGTGAACAGGAGGAGGAGACAGTGCCATGTTGAACCACCAAGAGGAAAATGTGGAAGAGACCAAGCCTGACCTGTGTCTCTTCATAAGTAGCATTTCACTGTAAGAGTTATGTTGGGATGCTGCTCTGTGAAATTATTATAATATAGTCTTAGGTTTTTTTTCTGAATATAAGGGAAAGAAAAAGTGAAGGAGGAGGAGGAGAAGGAAGAGGAAGTGGAGAAGTAGAAGGAGAAAGAGAAGAAGGAGAAATATAAAGAGACAGAGATGGAGACAGAGATGGAAATGAAGATGAAGAAGACAATGATTAAGAAGAAGAAGAAGAAGAAAAGGAGGAAGAGGAGGAGGAGGGCAAGAAGGGGGAGAAAAATAACAATGACTACCCAAAATAATAAATAGCATACTTATTAGTCCAACTCTTGTATTTATGACAAAACAGGGCATCTCCTTTCTTTATGTGTACTCCCCTTTATAATATAGGTCTGTGTGACCAGTAGGATTACAGAGCTATTTTGAATGTTCATAAATGTGTGTGGCCTCATCTCACTATTAAACAGAAGTGTTAACTGTTCTCCAATTTTAGTACATATCTTTTAAATGTCAAAAGACAGATTTTTCTCCAACCCCCTTTCCTAGTCCTCAAGCTTTGAGTCACAAAGATAACTTCACTCTATGAAGAAAATTGGCAGAAACAAATAGAATAAAATGTGAAGGAAATTTTTTGACAAATTAATTTTAAGACACGTTTCTAGTCCAGTATCTATCTAGCCAAGTATGCACCAAAATATATTTTCTAAACTGAGATGATCATGGGGAAGGGAAAGGAGAAAAGAAAATGTCCCTAGAGACAAGAGTAATGTAACTTAAGGAATTGTCTTCTGTCAGAGGATTCAGGAAAGAACCAGGTTCTAGAAATTGAGAAGGGATAGATTTTAGGTTTTCAATAAAATGGAAGGTGAAACCAATGACAGGATGTGATACCTACTGTGTGGCAATTATGTTGTGTCAGCTGTGTACCAGATGGCACCTAATATGTGGTACCTGTCAAGTGCCAGGCACTGAAAACAATAGGCAGTGAAGACATAGTGCTATCCTATCTTTCAAGAAGCTCACAATTTAGAAAGGAGTCACAAGAACAAATGATTATAATTCAGCGGGGTAAGATACATACAAAGGTATGCACTGAGTTACTAAACATGAACAGAGGTGAGGTACTTAACCTCTGGAAAGGAGGCAAGAGAGCTTTCCTGTAGAAGACAACAACTGAGCTGAATCTTGAACAAGAATAAATCAGATAAAGAAGTCGGCAGAGAGCAACGTAATCAATAGCAAGGAGACATGAAACTGCATAATAACCAGGTTGGGGGTTATCAGTAATTGAGTACATTTGGAGGCTGGGAGTTATGTAGGGACTAGTTCTAGAAGACCCTGTATTCCATAACATAGAATCCATCTTTGTTCTACAAATATAGATTAAAATGTCCCTAAGGAATTTTTGATCATTAATTATTTGAAATTCCATCCCTCCATATATTCCATGCCTCCATATATTCAGAATTCCACTTGTCTGTCCACCACCCCACTCTACTCATAACTGACCTGAGAATACAAATGTCAACACAGGTGATTAGTTAGAATTAGGCACTGCTGCCAACTGTCAAAAAAACAATATAGTAGTAGTTTAAAGCGGAAGTCCCTTCTCTGTCACATCAAAGCCCAGGTGCTCAGTCCAGGGCTGGAATGCTGCTCTCCCCTAGACGGCCTCAATCTTAAGTCAAGATGGTAGGACAAAAAGGATTTGGGGAAAGGATGCATGAATGCCATATCTTAAGAAATGTTTCCAGAAACTGCCATAAAACATTACTGCTTACATTCCATTGGTCAAAACTTATCATATGAACACATGTAGCACAATGGAAGCTATAAAATATAGTCTTATTCTGTAACAGTGATGAGTAATGAGGCTTATTGCATATCAGCAATGAAAAATAGGAATTTGTAAAAAGGCTCATCAGATGCATGGACAGGTTTTTTAAAATGCTAGACAACACTTAAGATTTGGTTTAAATCCTAATTAAGCAATATGACCTCTCTTGTCAGGAAACTTCATTCCACACCATATTGGACTACTAAGCAGTGTTCTATTAATATTAGTAGCCTTCATTTTCTTATTTCCTAGAATTGTCTGAACTCTCTTGTGGAAGAATTTCTTATTACCTTTTTATGCACAATTAAAAATTTGAGCTCCTGTTAATATAGTAGAAGAGGAAAACAGATATTGTAATATAACTGTGGCCAAGGTCAGGCCAATTAGTACAGTATAGTAATTGAGTGGCCATTGATGACTGTAGAAGACTGGAACTCAGAACTTCAAACCTGCAGCAGTCCACTAACAGCATTCAACTCCACCTTTCAGATTTAGGAGCCACTCTTTCTTCCTACATTGCGAAGCACAAAACTTCACACACATTAGGTGCGCAGAAAATAAAGATATGAATTAAATGTATTTGCATGCTCTAACAATGAAGTTGAACATATAAAAATATGTATTTCATTAAACTACTTTTATATAAATTAATTGGTTAATTAATTCAATTATGATTTCTTGAGCTTTTCTTCATTACGACCTTGATTATATACTATTGAATTTTGTGCTTTTATATTTTTCATGTTATTAATTAGTGGCTTTTTGTTTCAATTTAAAGAATTCCCTTTAGCAATTCTTGTAAGACAGGTATAGTGGCAATGAACTCACTTAGCTTTTGTGTGTCTGGACAAATTTTTATTTATTCCTCATTTCTGAAAGGCAACTTTTCTGAATAAATTATTCTTGATTGGCAGATTTTTTTCCTTCACCCCTCTGAATATATCATCCCATTCTGTCCCAGGCTGCAGAGTCTTTGCTGAGAAGTAATTGAAAGCTATATTAGCATTCTTTTATATGTGATATATTTTTGCTCTCTGAATTTTTTATTTCTCTTTGATTTTTGGTAGTTTGTTTTTTATGTGTCTTGGTGTATTCCTCTTTGGGTAGAATTTAATTGTAGACTTCTGCACTTCCTGTACCTGGGTGTTGATATCTATTTCCATATTAAGGAAGTTTTCAGCTATTTTCTCTTTAAATATGCTTTCTGGCACTTCACTGTGTGTTCTCTTTCGGCAGCTCTACTATGTGAAGATTTGCTCCACTGATGGCGTCTCGTAATTCCCATAGAATTTCTTCATTCTTTTTTGTTCTTTTGTCTTTTTGCTCTCTGACTGAATAATTTCAAATAATCTGTCTTCCAGCTACCTAGTCTTTTCTTCTGCTTGATCAAGTCTGCTATTGAAGCTTTATATTGAATTTTTCAGTTCATTTGTTGTATTCTTCATTTCTAGAATTTGTATCTGGTTATTTTTCATTACTTATATTTCTTTGTCAAATTTCTCACTTTATGTATTGTTTTACAAATTTTATTAAATTTTCTGTCCGTATATTCTTTATGAGTATTAATCTGAATTCTTTATCATTCATTTCATAGATGTCTATTTCTTTGGGGCTTGGACACTGATGTTTTATTAGTTTCTTTTGGAGGTGTCATGATTCCCTGATTCTTTCATAATTCTTGTGCACTTGCATGTTATCTGTGCATTGGAGGAGACAACACCCAAAGAAAGACTTTCACTATTTAGTCTTGCCTGTGATTTTGGAAGCACCACTTGGTGGCAACCCCAGACAGGCAGAACATGTTATGAGTTCTCTAGTTGGCTAGGCTGCTATCTTTGCTCTGATGTAGGGTGGGACCTATGGCTGGGCTCTCCTAAACAGTGAGACCACTGGCTGGTCTCTTCTACCAGGTGGAGCTGCTGTCTGGGTACTGCTATGGCTTCTGGTCAGGCCGGTAATAAGATGTATTCCATGGCCAGGAAATTTCACTATTTGGGATCTTCAGTTGGGTAGAGCTGTCGGCTAGGCTCTAAGGTTAGGTGGAGATCCTGTTCGGGATTGGTGGGACCAGGGGCTATGCTCCTTAGAATTGCGTATTTGATGATTGCCTCCCTGTTGGGGTGAAGGAGTGGAATGGGCTTTTGGCTGAGTTGAACAGCTTTTTGACCTCCCAGGTCAAGCTGGTCTAATTCTTCACTTCTTTGGATGCACAGAAGTGGACAGGCTTCTTGGCTGAGTGAAGCCACTCCTTGACTTTTCAGGCCAAGTCAGACTTTTCAGCCACTTTGCTTCTCTGAAATGCACAAATGTAGGAGTCTCCTATCCTGGGTGGAGTTATTGGGGTAGGTTCTGAGCCTGGGCACAAAGACTAGCTGTCTAAGCATTCAAAATACATTGAATTCCCTCCTGTGCTTCTAAAGGTGGCCAGCTTAGCTTTACTAGCAGGCTTTGAAGGTGCCTGGTATTTCTGATCTGGTAGCACAGCTGGTAAGAACAGAGAGGTACTACTAAAATCCATGCACTGTCCACTATCACCTCTGCCTCATTTTTTTGTTTCTATCTAACTCCAGGTGGTCTAGTCATGCCATTTCCCCTAGTGTTTCCCATGAAGTAAAACTAGAGTGGACTTCCTGTAAAGCATCTCAGAATTTTAGGGATGCTGGATGACAGTTTCTAGTTCTCTTTTACCCCAGTAGAAGTTGTGGGCCCAGGAAATCCTCTCCATCTGATGTTATGCCAACTTGGGGGAGTAGTAGGGGCAATATGGTTAGAGTAAGATTATTGTTCTTAAACCTTCTTATTAAAATTTCATTCAGTTCTGTGGACCATGCAGGTGTCTCAGGCTTATTTACATATATTGGAGTTTTCAAAAGGATATTCTTGTCTATAGATAGTTGCTATTTGAACCTTCTGTGAGGAGAAGTGGAGCCTGAGACTTCGTATTCCTCCATCTTGCTGACATCATTATTGAGCTCCTCTTAAAGCCTTACATGATGCTAACTACTGGGAAATTATAAAAATAATTAAGCAACAGGCCAAGTGTGGTGGCTCATGCCTGTAATCCTAGCACTTTGGGAGGCTGAGGCAGGTGGATTGCTCAAAGTCAGAAGTTCGAAACCAGCCTGAGCAAAAGCAAAACCCCGTCTCTACTAAAAATAGAAAGAAATTAATTGGACAACTAAAAATATATATAGAAAAAATTAGCCAGGCATGGTGGTGCATGCCTGTAGTCCCAGCTACTCGGGAAGCTGAGGCAGGAGGATCATTTGAGCCCAGGAGTTTGAGGTTGCTGTGAGCTAGGCTGACGCCATGGCACTGTAGCCCGGGCAACAGAGTGAGACTCTGTCTCAAAAAAAAAAAAAAAAAAAATTAAGGAACAGCCTTTTCTTTCAAGGAGTTCATGGTATATATATACTATATATAATAAAATATATTATGTATTTTATATATATATTCTCGCACACACACACAACTAGTTTTGATAGTTTGTTAGGTGCTACTCAACAATGAGGAAGTACAAAGAAATGTGTTATTTCAGCCTAATTGTTGGAAAGGCATTACAAGAGAGGTAATACTTGAACTCAGCCTGGAAAGATCACTAGGGAACTGCCAAAGGATTGTCAAATATATGAGTAGTTTCTTTAATGTCACACAATACTTAATATATGTTCCAAATCCTAGTTAAGCAATATAGCCTCTTTTCCTCCAGAGTTTGTTCCATGATAACTAAACAACTGGCTAGTTATCCATTAGTATACTTTGTAGCTTGTTTTCTCACTGGCTAGAGTAGTTTGAGTTTTTATACGTACAGAAGAAATCCCTTGTCATCCTGTAGTTATCATAATTATTATCATCCACAAACCAGTTATTCAATACCCTCCCCTCATGCCTTTCTTCCATCCTTCCTTTCTATTCTTTCAGTAACACTTGTGTGTTTGAGGCTATCATTTATACCCCACAGCAAGACTTTCACCTTGTTTTATTTTCTGAAGTGAAATTGGTTTTTAAACTGTAATAAGTACACAACTGGAAATGTGTCACTGCTGTTCTTCCCTCACCAGCAAGTATTTTCTATGTTTTTCATCACAAAGTAGTTATATGTTGCAGGCTTTGAGCAACATCTGAGTTTCCACCAGCTGTGTTTTGCATTGTCCTCATTTTGTATAATTAAGAAAAACAGGAAGCCAATCACTTAAGTAAAGCTGACCCTCTTCATTCTGCAGACCCGAGAAAGGACTGCATCAGGGTTTTTTATAGTACAGTTTTTACAAAATTTATCCTGCAATCCATTTGAAAATGGAACAAGGTTAGAGGAACTGTGGCAGTATGGTGGCCTTCCTCTTGACTACAAACAGGTGTGCTTTTCTGAAACTACACAGTCCAGTTTAAATACACTTCTCTTATATAATCATTTATCAATTCATTTTTCACATAGTGACAGAGGATTTCCTCTGACCTTTTATTTTTTTGGCAATAATTCACATCTTGGGAGGGGGCCCATTGACCTTAGTGTTTAAATTTGCTGTGCTTCCAACTTTTTACCAATAGATCCTGCCCATATAGTTAGACAAACAAAGCTGTGTTGCAAATTACCAGGTGGTCACAGAGACAGATAATTGTGTTTACTGCTCATTAGCTGCTCTTCTGAGGAAACACAAACATTTTTGACCCCAATTTATATAGATAGTTGGGAATGTGTTTCTGCTATTTGATTTTACTAAAGATTAAAGCCAATAGCATATATCTCTGGGAAAGAGCTTCTCATTCTATTTGAGTAGAGTTTCATTTTCTTAGACAAAAGAGAAAAACAAGTACTTTGTCATATAAAATTTAACATAGAAATAGTGGTTATGCTGTGTTAGGCAATACTCAATTCAATTAAACATTTATGGAGTATGTCATATTTGTTGAACATTCTGATCATATAGGGGATGTAGAGATATTTAAAATGTAGCCCATTTCATTTTTCTACATGCAGCTATCCAGTTTTCACAGCACCATTTATGGAAAAGAGATTCTTTTCCTCAATGTATATTTTTGTCTGGTTTATCAAAGATTAGGTTACCATATGCAGATGGTTTCATCTCTGGATTCTCAGTCCTGTTCACTGTGGAAAAGAGTATGGCAGTTCCTCAAAATATTAAAAATAAAATTACCATATGATAAAGCAACTCTTCTGGGTATATACCCAAAAGAACAGAAAGCCAGGTCATGAAGAGATATTTCTACATTCATGTTCACAGCAACATTATTCACAATAGCTAAAACATGGTAGCAACACAACTGTCTATCAAAAAATAAATGGATAAGCAAAATGCGGTATATATATATACAGTGGAATATTATTGGGCCTTAGAAAGAAAAGAAATTCTGATATAAGCTACAATATGAATGAACCTTGAGTACATTACGCTAAGTGAAATAAGCCAGTCAAAAAAAGATAAATATTATATGATTCCACTTATATTCATATGAGCTCATTGAGATAGAAAGTAGAATGGTGGTTTCCAGGGAGTCGGAGGAGAGGGACTGGGGAGTTGTTGTTTAATAAGTATAGAATTTTACTTTTGCAGGATGAAAAGAGTTCTGGAGAGAGATGGTGGTGATGGTTGCAGAATTTGAATGTATTTAATATCACTAAACTTACAATTAAAAATGATTAAGATGTTAAATTTTATGACACGTGTATTTTACCACAATAAAAAAAACTAAGGAAAAAAGCAAAATTTATCTATATGAGCATTAATTAAAGTATTTCAACATTGTTGGGAGGAGAATAATTTTTCCCAATTCATTTTACAATTTTTGAGGCAAAGGAATTGCTAGGAATCCAATGGGGGGGGTGGGGAGAATGTTATAAACCCAGAAATCCCAGTCTTAGGTTGTTAGCCAAGAACCATAACAACATAAGTCCACAAAAACCCTTGTACTTAAATGTTATAGCAGCTTTATTCACAGTAACCAAAAACTGGAAACAATTCAAATGTCCATCAACAGGAGAATTGATAAACCGATTGTGATATATTCATAAGATAGACTATTATTCAGCAATTAAAGTGAATAAACTACTAAAACATGCAGCAACACAGACTAAACTCAAGATTCTTATGTCAAGTGAAAGAATTCTGACACAAAGTCTGTATACTATATGATTGTCATGAGGTTCTATAACAGATAAAAACTAGTCTACGGTGATAGAAATCAAAATATTGGTTGCCTCTGGGGTGGAAGGAAGCAGAGGGAGTTTCCTTGATGAAAATGTTCTATATATTAAGACGAGCATGAGTTACATGGGTGTCTGCATTTGTCAAAAGAGGATTTTTTGGAACATCAGTAAAGAATAAACAGCAATGGAAGGAACAGAAATATGAATAAATTCTTCTCATAAGTTTTTTATATCATATGCAAAGATTAAAACAAAAATTATAGTACCATCTGATGCTCAAGTCAATAATACTTAAAAGTAAGGAGAATAAAAGAACCCAAACAGAAGTAAAGTTTCCACTAAAAGTAGTAAAATGTTGATACTAATAGACTGTGATAAGTCATGTGTATATCTTTTAATATACAGAGCAATCACTAAAAAAATTATACAAAGTAATACATTCAAAACTACTATAAATAAATCAAGATGAAATCCTAAAAATGTTCAAATAGCCCACAGAAAGTCAAGAAAACACAAACAGAGGAATAAGACACAGAATAAAGAAAGAGAAAACAAATAATAAAATGGCAGACAAGCCATTAGGGTGATTAATAATCACCTTAACTGTAAATGGTTTAAATACACCAATTAAAAACCGGGGATGGGCAAAGTGGATAAAAAGAAAACATGACCCAACCATATGCTGCTTATAAGAAATTAACTTCAAATTCAATGACATAGGTTGAAAATAAAAAGATAGAAAAATATATCATATAAATATCTATCAAAAAAATGTGTATTAATTTCAGATAAAGTGGACTTCCGAGCAAAGAAAATTAGTAGTGACAAAGTGACACATTACATAATGATAAAAGAATCCATTCACCAGGAAGGCATAATGGTCTCAATTATGTAGGCACCAAACAACAGAGCCTCAAAATAAATGAAGCAAAAACTAAAGGAATTGAAAGAAATAGACAAGTCTACAATTAAAATTTGTGACTTAAATAGCCCCCTTGATGTTAAAGTTCTATCTCAGCAACTGAGAGAACTACAAGATAGAATGTCACCAAGGATTTAGAATTGACCATTACTATCAACCAACAGGATCTAGATGACATACACAGAACACCCAAAAACAGCAGAATATACTTTTTTTTTCAAGCACCCTCGGACATTCATCAAGATAAACCTTATCCTGAGCCATAAAACAAACCTCAACAAAATTAAAATACTGAAATCACACAGATTATGTTCCTGATCATAGTGGAATTGAACTGGAAATCAATAACAGGGAAAACAGGAAAATCTCTAAACATCTGGAAATTAAATGACACATTTCTTACATAAACTGTGGGTCAAAGAGAAAATCATACAAGAAATTTTTAAAAAACACAGAACTATATGGAAATGAATATATAACATAAAAATCTGTGGGATGTGGCTAAAGTAGTGAGTGCTAAGAGGACTTTTATAGCACCATACGCCTGCATTAGAAAAAAGGTAAGGTCTCAAATCAATAATCTAAGTTCCTACCTCAAGACTGGAGCCCATTCTACTAAGTGAAGTAACACAAGAATGGAAAAACAAGCACCACATGTACTCACCATCAATTTGGTATTAATTGATTGACACTTATGTGCACATATAGTAGTAACATTCATCAGGTGTTGGGCAGATGGGCAGGGGAAAAGGGGATGGGTATATTCACACCTAATGGGTGTGGTGCGCACCATCTGGGGGATGGACACACTTGAAGCTCTGACTTGGGCAGGGCAAAGGCAATATATGTAACCTAAACATTTGTACCCCCGTCATATGCTGAAATAAAAAAATAATAATTTTTTTAAAAAATAAGAAACTAGAGGAGAAAGAGAAAACTAAACCCCAAGAAAACAGAAGAAATAAAATAATAAAGTCAATAAAAGAAATTAAAGAAATTGAAAATGAGAAAGATAGAAAAAATCAATTAAATAAAAATCTGGCTCTTCAAAACATCACTAAAATTAATAGTGGTTAATAAAGATAAAGAAAGGATGCAAATCATCAATATCAGGAATGAAATGGAGGATATCAGTATAGATTCTATTATCATCACAGGTAATAAGGAAATACTATGAACAATGTTATGCTCACAAATATGACTACTTAGAAGATATGGATCAATTTCTCAAAAACTGCAAACTAAAAAAATAAATAAATAAAATAGATAATCTGAAGAATCTTATAACCATTTATAAAAATCTAATTTGTAATCAAAAAACTTTTGAGGAAGAAATCTTTAGGCTCAGACTGCTTCACTGGAGAATTTTACTAAACTTTTAAGGAAGAAATAACACCAGTTTTCACACTATCCCTTCTAGAAAATAAAAGGATAGGGGACACTTCCTAATTTCCTTTTTTTTTTTTTTTTTTTTTTTTTTTGAGAGACAAAGTCTCCCTATTTTGCCCATGCTAGATTTGAACCCCTGGACTCAAGCAATCCTCCCACTTCAGCCTTCCAAGTTGCTAGGATTACAGGAATGTGCCATGTGCCTGGCATCCAACCCATTTTATGAGGACAAGATTATCCTGAATGAAAACCAGATGAAGGCCATATAAAAAAAAGAAATCCTCAAGAAAATATTAGCAAATCAAATCCAACAATGTATAAAAAAATTATACACCAGAACCAAAGGGCATTTATTCCAGGTATGTAAGGTTGGTTCAACATTCAATAATCAACCGGTGTAATTTACCATATCAATAAAACAAAGAAGAAAAATCATAAAATCATATCAATCGAAGCAAGGTAAAACTTTTGTCAAAACCCAACATCCATTCATGACTAAAACTCCTAGCAACATAGGAATAGAGGGGAACTACTGCAACTTGATAAAACCTACAGCTATCATCACACTAGTGGTGCAGAAAGTGGCAGAGGCACATTGCAGAAGAGGCAGATTTAAGTAATGTGAAAACTGAGACAAAACTTACATTTGTAAGGAATCCTCAACCCTGGACAATGACACAATTACAGTGTAGCAACTTCTACAGGGTATTTTACACTGCAGTCAGTACACAAGGGAAGGGAGAGGAGAAGGGTGCTGGCCAGGGAATTATGGAAGATTGAATGTGTCTTTAGGGAAGCTGGGAGTCACAGTTGTCGACCTTCGGCAGGGAGGGTTGTGCCACATAGAATTCACAATAGCAACTACAGAGGGGAGGCAGAAAGTCCTGAATGTATCATGAACAAAAGCTATAATGGAAAAGATAAAGAAGATAATTATTTGGGTAGATGCAAGAATATTCAAGTAAATTCAGAGATTAGAAGAAAAGCCATCTTATTTGCCTATAGTCTTTAGGCAAAAGAATGTGGCTGCTCCTTCAACCCTGAATGTTACATTGTTCTAGAAAAAGGAGAGGAAATTCGGTCTGAGGAGAAATAAAATTATTCATGAGAAAAAGATGAAAATCAACCTGATTTATTTTTATGAAGCCAGCATGACCTTGAAATTAAATAGCCATTAAGAAAATCTGTTTTGAACTCACATTGACTTGGATTCAAATTCAGAGCCACTAGAAGTTTTCTGATCAGAAGTCACCTAGAAGTTACCAGTTATTTCATCTGTAAAATGGAAATAACAATAGTGTCTACCTCATAGGGATATTATATTGAATGACATGATACATGGTAGAGTGCTTAAGCCAGTGCCTGACTTACAGTAAGTATCTAATAAATCATAACTCGGGAGATGATACTAAGTGTTGTCAAGGTCTATACACTATACAAAGAAAATGTCTTATAATGTCTTTACAACCTCAGGATAGGAAAAGACCTAATAATATACAAAAAGTACATGTCCTAGATGTGCTTTTGATTAAAATTCAAATATTACTATGCTATAAATAAAATTAAAAGACAACAGACTGAAAGGCGATATTTCCAACATGAAACAAAGGATTAGTATCTAGTATACATAGAGAATTTCTACAAATAAATACAAGGGGAAAAAGACAACTTATTAGAAAAATGGGAAAAGGAAATGATCAGGAAATTTACATAAGAGAATCCTAATTGACCAATAAGCATATGAAGACAAGATAATATTTCCTATTAAACAAATTCACAAAAATATGAGAGTCTGATAATATAAAGTGTTTTCAAGAATGTTAAAAAAACAGAACCTTTCATAAAACTGCTAGTGGGAATACAAATTGAAACAATTATTTTGAAGAGCAATTTGACAATATCTGCTAAAGATAAAAAATGTACATACCTTATGAGCCAGCAATTCCACTTCTAGATATAGTCTCAATAGAAATTTTCACACGTGAAAATGGAGAAATATATAAAGATATCAATAGCAGTATATATAGCAAAATAATCAGAAACAGTTTTAAGTCTATCAATAATAAATATTTGGAATAATCATGCTATAAAACTATGCAGAAATTTGAAGGAATGATAAAGATTTGTTTATGTGCATAAACAGAACTCAAAAACACAATTTCCTATATACATTAATAAATAATTTATGTAAATATTTAAAAGCACCAACTAGCAAAAGCATTAAAAACTGAATTAGAAAGGTATAATCTAAATTCATAATTAAGGCCAGGCATGGTGGCTCACACCTATAATCCCAGCACTTTGGGAGGCCAAGATGGGAGGATCATTTGAACCCAGGAGTCTGAGACCAGTCTGGGCAACACAGCAAGACTCCTGTCTCTACAAAAAAAAATTTTTTTTAATTAGCCAAGGGTGGTAGCACATACTACTCAGAAGGCTAATGTGGGAGGATTGCTTGAACCCAGGAGTTTGAGGTTGCAGTGAACTATAACACCACTGCACTACAGCCTAGACAACAAAGCAAGACCTTGTCTCAAAAAAAAAATTCATAATTATTGTCTCTAAGGTGATAGAATGGGATATTACAGGGGATAAAAGAGATTTAATTTTATCTGTAATTTTATTGGCTTTACTAAAAAAGAACTAAAAGCAAGTGGGACAAAATTTTAATAATTTTCAACTCTGGGTGTTGACACGTGTACATGTTCTTATTTTTTGTACTTTTATATCTACTAGCACTTCTCAAATTAAAGTATGACAAAAAATAAAACACACAGGAGCATATTGAAGATAAGATCAGTCATGAGGCTGTGTTGCAATATTCCAGACTAAGGACATGAGGTATAAAATAGGACATACTCCAGTGGAGATAGAGAAGAGTCTGATACACAAGTTCTTAAGGAGATTTAAATATTACCTTACTTGACTTGGGCTGCCATAACAAAATATTATAGACTGGGTGGCTTAAACAATAGACATTTCTCTCTCACAGTTCTGGAGGCTAAGAAGTCCAAGATCAAGGTGCCAGCTGATTAGGTTCCTAGTGAGGCTCTCTTACTGTCTTGCAGTCAGCTGCCTTCTCATTGTGTCCTCACATGGAGTAGGGGGAAAGGAGGAGAGAGAGAGAAAGAGATATTTCTCTTTTTTCTTTATTATAAAGACATTAATCCTATTCATTAGGGACCCACCCTCATGACCTCATCTAACCCTAATTACCTCCCCAAAGCCCCATCTCTAAATACCATCACATTGGGGGTTGGGACCACAACATATGAATTTGGGGGAACACTAACATAACAAATGTACTGATAAGAGAAGCTATTTATCCATCCATAGTACTTTGTTTGACCTGCAATGAGTTCTTAGTAATGTTCGCTGAATTCTGTGAATGACACTAGTCCTTTTCCCAGCTGTGTTACCCATGCAATGTGAGCTCAGAAGGAGGGAAGTAATGGTGGGAAAAGGTCAAACTGGTGGGAAAAGATAAAAGTGCTATCTATTACCTCAGAGAAGAACCTCACGGAATTGATTTCTTGAGAGATGGCTCAACCCAATCTCAACAAAGGGAGCCATTTCAAGAACCCTCTTTTAAATGCTCAGGAACCCTTGCATGGAACTACTTGTCTTCTATTAAAAAAAAAAAAAAAAGCCTTTGGAAGACGATCCCAGAACTCTTCTCCTCAGCCATTATTGGTCAGAGAGGCTTAGTCAAAAAATACCCTTTCCATGCCTCACATTAAAGAAAAAGAATGATGGTATAAGTTAAGGAGGTTTCAGGGTCCGAACCCAATCTTACAGGTATAGAGTTGCCTTGGAGACAAGGATGGAAACTGTGACCTCAGTAAGCAGGACAGTGGATTCATGGCTATCTAGGGAAATTATTGTCCCTTTGCAGTGTGCTAGGGTAATTAAATTACTTATAATTCATGAAAAATAAAGCAATCTCATATCTCTTTTTACTAAAACTAGCCACATAAGTGCAAAGGGCTTTATGTGAACAATATCTGTTAAAAGGTCCCTAAAGATATCTTACATTTTTTACTTCTAGAAAAGAGATTTTAATCTGAGGCCAACCATGAAATTTGCTTTACTTTATTAAGGATTTTTAATATATGTAGAGGTAAATTTTTGCATATCACACTGAAAAGATCTTACATGAATACCTGCTATTCTGGGCACTTCCCTACTTTAATACAAAATAAATTCCTCTAGATTTATTTTTTCAAGTTTGTTTTTAAGCTGTGGTTATGGCTCACTTATTAAAATTTCTTTTCTGTATAAAGTGCATATTGTTTCAAGTAACATACTTATTATTTTCATGTTCAGCACTAGGATAATAAGCTATCGAAGATTTATTAATATATTTGAGTATTTCTGCAGGTATCCTTAGTCTTGAATCTTCTATTTCAAAATGTTCTTTGTGTTTTTCAAACTTAATACTTAAAGCTAAAATAAAATCAATTGATTTAAAAAAAAGAAAAAACAAGCTGGTATCAGCCCCAAAGATTCTGGGACTGGAAAGAATGACCCTATTGCAGAGGAAGAAGAAATGAATTAGAAGAGCAGACAATATTACAGGAGGATTGATGTGATCTATTCCACACCCCTTCTATAACCTGACCTCTACCAGATCCTATTATAAAGAGAGGGAGAACAGTTCCTCTCCCAAATCTACAACCTCAGCACAAGCACATCTAGCACATCTACTATCCTAGGAACTGGGGACTCCCAGTGCTCCAAACTTTATGGAATAAGAAGGACTTTCTCACAGAAGGACTCGGAATCCCGAGTAGAGGGAAGAAAGTAAAGCTAGAAAACAGAATGAGCATGGTAGTTCCATGACTCCTTCAAAATCTCCATAAGGTAGGGCAACCTGATCTTACAGGATACCTCTACCACCCCTGAAACTGAAGGAAGGTGAGGCATGGGCTACTGTGGTGCCTGCCACACTTCTCACAAAGAGGTCTTACTGACCTGGGAACTTAGATTTGATAATTGAGAGTTTGCCTTAGTAGGTTTCTAGAAGAGGATTCAGTGCAGTATGACACCACTAGGACCTAACAACTTCTGATCTATAACCTATTGCCTATTGTGTAAATGGATAATATACTCTCATGTGTTGTTGCTTATGGACCATTTTAAATGGAAAACCATAGAACAGGCCCACATGGATACAAGTTGGTATCTGAGAACTCTATTCTATAGAAGATGTGGTGGTGGCTTCATTAGCCAAAGAAGTGAGAAAAATCAGGGTCAATCTCCAAAAAGAACCCTCCTGTCCTATTTTCCATGACAGCCTGGAAGCAACTGATAGGTCCAGTGAGCCCCCCTTCCTCCCCGCTCTACCACACTCCTTGAAGAGAGCTGGCACGTAGCCCCACAAGGTCACAAGTGTATTATCAAATCCCCCCCTGTAATGGCCAATATCACAGGAAAAGACCAGCCAGTTACTGCCCCCCATGTGCTCAGAGAGCTTCTATAAGTATGGACTAAGGTCTGGGGGACCAACAAAGGAATTTTCTAGAGACAGTCAATGATATCTTCCGATGTATCTTGGATTACTGGAGAGTAGGAAATGTGGAATACTGTAGATTTCCAAGAACTTAATGACCTTAAAGTCATGCACTTGTTGCATTTAAGTGCTTTGTGGTTTATCTAATGAACAATTTGCACCAAGAGCAAGTGTGTAAAACAGCCAAAAGTCCCATTAGTGTCCTCTCGAGGCTGACAGCACTTCTTCACAACTCTCTCCTTCATGGCTGTCAGCTCACTGCCCCACTTCCCAAGTGTTGCTCTCCTCCCTCAATGGATGAGAGATCACCAACCAATGCCAAGTAATTGTAGCTCTTTCTACACCTCTCTATTCAGAAATCTTAGCACCACCTGCTAATCCCAAAATCTCCTGAATGCCTTCTCCCAGGAGCAGATGGATTTTGCCCCAACTATTCTAAAAATTCCTACTCATGTGCTAAATCTCAGCTGAAATCTTTGAAGTAGCTAAGATCAAGTATGCTAGAGCCAAACTGTTTGAGTTAGTATCCTAACTATGCTATTTATTAGCTATGTGACATTGGGCAATCTCTGTGCCTTAGTTTCTTTGTCTGTAAAATGCTCTGTTAGTGAGTAGAGGCTATTTGGGCTAGCAATTCTAGTTCTTCATAGCCAACTACATGCCAGACATTGTGATGAGCAGTAAAGATACTGTGATTAATAAAAAGCAATGCCTGTAACTCTTTCAGTCTAGTGGCAAAGAGACAGATAAGTAATTACAATAGAGTGGGACAACAGATGCTACTGAAGAACAAAGGAGGCCAGCATGGTGGCTCATGCCCTATAATCCTATAACTTTGGGAGAAGCTTGCTTGAGCCCCGGGGTTCAACACCAGCCTGGAAAACATAGGAAGATCTTGTCTCCACAAAAAATAATTTTAAAACTAGCTGGGTATGGTGACAAATGCCTGTAATCCCAGCTACTCAGGAGGCTGAGGCAGGAGGATCCCTTGAGCCCAGGAGTTTGAGGTTGCAGTGAGCTATGCTGACGCCACGGCACTCTAGCCCAGGCAACAGAGAAAGACTTTGTGATTAATTAATTAATTAATTTTCTCCCGAACATCAGGGAGTCAGGAAAGATCTCCCAGAGGAAGTGTTCCTCTTTCCCAGATCTTTCTACTCCATACTCTTTCCTTGCTTGCCCCCATCTCTGCCTGCTTACTCTACTTCCTGAGTTACTGGCCATCAGCATTAAGCAAAGAAGCAGAACAGGGAAGAGTTAATGTGGCACAGGTGGGAGGGAGAAGGCCCCTGAGGGAAGCAGGTAGAACAGCCTCATAAAGGGCCCCACAGGCATTGGTCAAGATAAAGAGAAGCTGCCAACGCACAGTGCTCAAGATCTTTCCCCAGTCCAACCTTCTGCTGGAGATTTCTTCCTCTTTTTTTTATCTATTCAACATTTTTTAAGCTTCTGCTGCGGGCTAGATTCTGGGAGGAGTTGGTCTACTTGCCTTGCCTCTTCCAACATCAGAGATGCTGCTTCTTCAGGTGGCCGCTACTCTGGATTGAGTGCTGTTTTCTCCCCGTGTGTCACCTCTACTCCCTCTGGTACCCCAGGAATGAGACTCTAGCGGGACCCCTTTCTGAATTATGAAGGAGAGAAAGTAAGTTCCTTTTCTTGCTGCCATCTGTCTTTCTCCATTGCTCCCCAGCTTCAACTTCAACCCTCCAGCTAGTGTTCAAGTTCGCTACTTCAGCATCAAGTTCAGAATAACTTAAGCACCCGACAGCCCAAAAACCCACCAAGTTTTCTTCCGCCACACCATGCCCCCACCTTCACTCCAGATCTCATGGGCCTCCCACTACTGTTTTTCCCTTTCTTTCTACTCTGCCTCCTTTCTTCTTAAAGGGTTGGTGCCCAAAATATTAGAGCTGAGCAACACTTAAGATCATTGTGCCCACCCCCATTGTACAGCTGAAGAAACTGAGGCCCAGAGGTCCCACCCAAGGTCCCACTGTCAGGGACAGGGCAGCCTGAGACCTGATCCTCAACCAGCACTGGCTTTCCCCCTATATACAGAGACTGAGACTGACTCTACTTGGACTCTGAGGAAGAAAAACACTTACCTCAGCTCCACCCTCAGCTGACCTCCAATTGGAGGGCTCTGGCTGTACCAGCTGCTGCAGCAGTCACCCCTACCTCACTACTCCTTCCTCACTACCACTGTTCTCCCTGCTTCCTCCCCCTACAGTACTCATGGGCTTTTAGGAGCAAAGGATTCTCCCATCCTAGCTAGAGTTGTGACCTTAATCATCCATCCAAAACCCCCACCCAAAGGTTATAACCTTGTGATCCTCCCAGCCCTGCACTACCCCTACACATACCCCGTGGGTGGGTTTGTGCCACTGTGACACCCCCAAAATCTCTCCCCTTGTCCTTCCCTTATCAAGAGTCATGCTTCCATGATACCTAAAGCTTTGCCCACCACAAAATGGCAGAAGCACCACAGCCCAACTCCACCTTCCTATACCCAACCTTCTTCATACTGACTGGCATTCCAGGGATAAGAGGTGCCCAGACCTGGCTGACACTGGTCTTTGGGCCCATGTATCTGCTGGCTCTGCTGGGCAATGGAGCACTGCTGGCAGTGGTATGGATAAACTCTGTGCTGCACCAGCCCATGTTTCTACTCCTGGTCACACTAGCAGCCACAGACCTGGGTTTAGCCACATCTGTAGCCCCAGGTTTGCTGGCTGTGCTATGGCTTGGACCCCAACCTGTGCCATATGTTGCCTGCCTGGTCCAGATGTTCTTTGTACATGCATTGACTGCCATGGAATCTGGTGTGCTTTTGGCCATGGCCTGTGATCGTGCTGTGGCAGTAGGGTGTCCACTGCACTACCCCATCCTAGTCACCAAAGCCCGTGTAGGCTATGCAGCCCTGGCACTAGCCCTGAAAGCTGTGGCTATTGTTGTGCCCTTCCCTCTGCTGGTGGCACGATTTGAGCACTTCCGAGCCAAGACCATAGGCCATGCCTATTGTGCACACATGGCAGTAGTAGAGCTGGTGGTAGGAAATACACGAGCCAACAACTTGTATGGGCTGGCGCTTTCACTGGCCATGTCAGGTGTGGATATTCTAGGCATCACTGGCTCTTATGGACTCATTGCCCATGCTGTGTTGCAGCTGCCTACCCAGGAAGCCCGTGCGAAGGCCTTTGGTACATGTAGTTCTCACATTTGTGTCATTCTGGCCTTTTACGTGCCTGGTCTCTTCTCCTACCTCACACACCGCTTTGGTCGTCACACCGTCCCAAAGCCTGTGCACATTCTTCTCTCCAATATCTACTTGCTGCTGCCACCTGCACTCAACCCCCTCATCTATGGGGTCCGAACCAAGCAGATCAGGGGCCGATTCCTGGAAACCTTCATATTCAGAAAAAGCCAGTTCTAATGAACAGAACTGGAGGTGGAGGTGGAGATGAAGGGAGCCTGAGGTGGAGGTAGGCTAGTTCTGGGGGTGTGGATTGTCATCTTTGTCCCACTGTCTGCCTGTGATTGTGATAATCACGTGATATTTAATGTGAAGCCCCCACTGTGTCCACCACTAGCACGGGTAGACTGTGGCCTGACCATGTGCCCTGCCTGAGAGGAGGCAGGAGTCATCACTAGAAGCACATGATGAGACAGGAATATTTCACATGGCTGCAGCTGCCACAGCATTGAGATATTAAACAGGAAGTATCATGGTGTTGCCCATGGGGATTCATTTTCATCTAAGACTCCACCACACTGGAAGGGACACTGCCTAACAAAAGGTCTTCCACACCAGAATGGACTTCAGAATGAGTATAATCTTAGACAGAAGGCAGGGAATCACTGTTATGAGGTCAGAGAAAGCTACAGGCTGCAGAGGCAAACCCAAGCTCTCCAGGAAAATTATCCTAACCACAGGTATTGCAGTTAGCCATGAAGACCCGAAGCCAGGAGCAACCCAGCCCACTCAGCGCAGACAGCTGGACCAAGCAGCATGGGACACCACACAGAAGACACTGCAGATGAGAAAAAGCAGATGATGCCATCTCCAGTGCCACAAGGGGGGTACCACCACGTCCTCATTAATAAAGAACTGAAGAATTAGCCCAGAACCTCTGTGATTTTCAGAAGGGTCATCACACTGAATCCAAGTAGATTGGGAGGAAATCTATAGTCAACTCAAGTGTGAGTTCAGTCATTCTCAAGACTAATTTTTTTAATGAGATTAAATGCCCTCCAAGCATGATTTTGTGGATAATTGTGACAAAATTCTGATCCTAATGGGTACCAAGTTGTTAAGATGTTCATATACTTCTCTTAGTAATTCCCCTTTAATAAATCTGAGAAAATAATCAAAATGTAAACAAAGATGTATACAGTATGATATTTATTACATTATTATAAATATAAAGAAATGTATGATAATCCCATGGCACACATACGTACACACACACCATTTTCTGTCTTTCCCCTCCGATACATGAAAAGGGAAATTATATGCAGCCACTGTTCATAAGTAATGAATTCTGTCACCCTCCCACCACAGGAAGATTCTTCTAAGGCACCTTCAACTTCTGTTTGTATACAACTCCCCAGAGTTGCTGGTTCCAAAGCAGTACTTTGTCCACTGTAAGAACTTTGTTCTTACAAAAGCCAAAAATCCACCACTTAGACATTGTATTTTGTTCCACATTGAGATTGCATACATACTTACCATGTGATATGCTTAGAAAACTTTACCATACTTTCTCATTCCTCATTACAACCTGAGAAGAATTAATTATAAGCCCACAACCCCTTGTCTATAATTAATTCCAAAATAGAAAATCTCTGACAAGTTTTTTCTTAACTTTGGCCCAAAACCTGACCTCAACCATCATGACCCTATTTATAGTATTTATCTTAGTATGAACATACATACATTTAATGGCAGAAATGTTGCTGCATTTAATTACAGATGTCACTGTTCTGAATCCCACTGGGTTATTCCTTAATATATAATATTTGTACTATATTCCCTTTCTATAAACTGAAAAATTCTGAATTCCAAAACATATCTGTCCCTAAAAGTTTTGAATAGGTATTAGGGACTTGTATGATTATCCCTGTAGCCTGAGAGAAGTGAAGAGACTTGTTAGGGCTCTTTATCAAGTCTTTGCTGCCAACACTATTCTATACTACCCTAGAGGTCTATGCAGAGATCATGTCCTCTGGATAAACAGCCCCATGTGTTTGTTCCTCTTATGCTCTCCACTCAGGTCACTCTCAGATACCCTGCTGATGATCTGTGCCTCTTTCCCAGAGAGACCCTAGAACGTGCCACACCAAAGGCAACCCTAGCAGGATATGACCCAGACAGCCCAGACCTTGGGCTCACCAACTTCATCCAAGACTCAGTTGTCATCTGTTTTCCTTCCATACCTTTCAGTCTCAGACTCCCTGAGCCAAAAAGAAAGACTTACTTAATGTCAGGGTAGAGCAGTATGAAATTTAGGGAGCTGAGGGAATCATAGTAATCAGACAGCAAGAGAAAGAAAACAGAGGTATGGGCTTCTGACTGAGGAGTTCATCAGTATAGTTTCCCCTCTTAGCCCCTATCCATGAACAAAAAGCCTAATAAGATCCTCCTCATCCTACTGAGGACGTAAAGAGAACCTCCTCGTCCTCCTCACCAACAGCCCACAGCCCCTGTACCCCCCTCATCCACCTCCTTCTCAAGCTGGAGTCCCCTCAGGATCTGGATATGCATCATTCTCTGTTTCTGCTTATCAATCACTCTCATTGTCTCTGTACTGCTGCACCTCTGTCTCCTTGCACCATCTGTCAGTTTTACCCCATGTCTATGTCTCTTGTTCTTGTATATGTCTCTCTCACTGTACCTGTCTGTCTCATTCAGAATTCCTTCCTGGAGAAAACAGAGGTGCCAACTATACTACACCAGGTGACCGCTCTTTGTCAACCATAATAAACCTGCTAAACGGGCATTAGAAGGAAAGAACTTGGTTTCACTTGTCTTAACAAGAAACTTGGAATTTCTGACTTGGTCCATTGTTGGTCCTCTCTCATCCTGCTCATTTCCTTTTCATTAAACTACTTTATACTTTCCACCTAGCATGGACCCATCCCACCACACACTAAAATGAACAGAAGGAACATGTTGGCTTCTCCCTTCACCAAAAGGAATACCATTTAATGGTTAGAGCCAGAGTTAAGCAGACTTTTTTCTGAATCCCAGATCCTCTATAAACTCACTGTATGCCTTGGGCTAATTATTTAACCTCTCTGAGCCTGTTCTTTGACTTGTAAAATGGGATAGTAGTGCCTACTTCAAGAGATTACTAAAAGGGTTAACTAAGATAATGAATTCAAAGTATTTGGCACAGCCCCTAGCACAGCAGAGTTCAAGAAATATGATATTGGGCCGCCCGGTGGCTCACGCCTGTAATCCTAACACTCTGGGAGGCCAAGGCGGGGGGATTGCTTGAACTCAGGAGCTTGTGACCAGCCTGAGCAAGAGCGAGACCCCGTCTCTACTAAAAAAAGTAGAAACAAATTAGCTGGACAACTAAAAAAAAAAAAAAAAAAGCATATATATATATATATATATAAAATTAGCCAGGCATGGAGGCACATGCCTGTAGTCCCAGCTACTCGGGAGGCTGAGGCAGAAGGATTGCCTGAGCCCAGGAGTTTGAGGTTGCTGTGAGCTAGGCTGACGCAATGGCACTCTAGCCCGGGCAACAGAGTGAGACTCTGTCTCAAAAAAAAAGAAATATGATATTAATTCCTCTCCTGGAAAAAAGGAAAATGTCCACTGTCAAACTTTTGCTCAAAAACCTGGCACCCATTTACCTATAACTCTAAGGAGACCCTCCTGCCCCTGAGGCCAGTTACTTCTCCTTTAGGACAATTTTCTTGATAACACTCTTTCCCACCCTTCCCTATGCCCCTACTCATACCACCTCAGCCAGCTCAGAAGACAGCCAACTTTGTGGGATAGATCTACATGTTGGGCTGGGCTAGGGGAGGGTACTCCCTACACACAAGAGATCTTCCTGGACACAAAGGGGGCTCTGCAGAGGGACTCAAAGAGAGGACTCCTTGGATAGATAAGGTACAGAGTGGGGAAGTAGGTACTGCAAAGTTCTCAAAGAACCATTCTTCTATAGCAAAACACTAGGTGAGATCTCTGGACAAAGACACAAGAGGAGATAACACATAGATAAGAGCTGGAGTGGCAGTAGGAGAGGCGCTACTACACACAAATCAGACTAGGACAGGGAGTGGATCATAAAAAAATAAATTCTTCAAATTTACCTGGGTAATTCTGGCTTGCTGAAAATTCTCTCCAGTTACTAGGGCAACATTATTCCAATTAGATTCTTACCCTCCACATTGTTACTGCTTAGCATAGCACCCTCCTACACACACACACACACACACACACACACGCACACACCTAGTTTTCACTGCAGTTGTAATCCACCCATTAATAATGGGATTCAGCCTAAGCCACACATTAAAATTGCCTTAGGAGCTTTTAGAAATCATGATGCCCAGGCATACAGATTATACTGTCATGGGTTGCTTAACAACGGGGATATGTTCTGACAAATGCATCACTATGTGATTTCGTCATTGTGCAAACATCACAGAGTATACTTACATAAACCTAGATGGTACAGCCTACTACACACCTAGGCTACATGGTATAGCCTTATTGCTCCTAGGCTACAACTCTGTGCAGTGTGTTACTGTACTGTATACTTCAGGTAACTGTAATACAATGGTAAGTATTTGTGTATCTAAACATAGAAAAGGTACAGTAAAAATACAGTATTATAATCTTATGGTGTGGGACCACTGACATATATGTGGTTCACTGTTGACCGAAACATCAATGTGTGGCATGTGACTGTACTTTCTCCCATATCCTTCAGGACTCCCATCCAATCTCACAAAGAAGTTATCTGCAGCTAACAAGATAGCAAATTACTTCACAGAGGCTACTGAAGGGAGGAGAGACCTGATCCTGCTTCCTTAAAGAACTCAGACCAAGAACTACACACAAACACACACTTATAGACATATACAAATGCTCTCTAACAGATACCTGCATTTTCCACCCCTAAAACAGGAGGATGGATAGGTGACTCAGAGTATGAATTACAGGCTGTAGTGAGGCTAGAAAAGTTACTGTCCTCCCTCTACTCATGACACCATTACCTAGCAGGACCTCTATGACCTCATGCTACAGTAGCTCAAGAGCCCAAGGCCTGGGGTCTCACCTCCCTGGGCAGCTTGGGGTTCCTGCAGCAGCCACTGCCCTGCCAAATCCCTCCCATACCCCACCATGTTGGTTGGTACCCCCCACCTGCTGACACTGGATGAAGCTGATGCCACTTGGACCCTCATCAAGGATAAGGTGGGTAAAGTAAGAATGCTAAAGAAGAAGTAACAAAGTGTGGCCTGGATGGATCTGAGCAGCCTGTGAGTAGGAAGGGGTGGGAAGCCTGAAGACAATAATAACTAACATTTACTCAGTGCTTGCTTATGTGCCAGGCGCTGCAGTAAAGTGATTAACAATTGCAAAAACAGTAAGAAACATTCCTTGAAAAGCAAAGTATGGGGAGCTGTGAGAGCAGAGAGGAGAAACACTAAGTCAGAGGTAGGCCTTAAGAAGTCAGGAAGGCTTCCTAGAAAGAGTAACATTCTAGCTAGTCAAATAGGAGTTACACAAAGAAGGAGAGGAGCACCTGGCACATAAAAGGTGTTTAATAAGTATCTGAATGAGTTAATAAGCAGGTGGGTGGGTGAGTGTATAGCATACTAACTAAAAGTAGAGCATATGCAAAAGCCAGGAGAGGAAAAAGAAAAATGCATATATTTGAACTGCAAATAGTTCTCAAGAGCAAAATCCAAAGAAGTAGGGGTGAAAATGAGGTCAAAGGAGTATAAGAGGATCATAAAAGACCCTTTAAGGTTCCTATAGAATCTGGACTTTACCTTCAACCCCTTCACCTATACTCCCTCTTCCTTAACTTCCACAGCATGAGAAATTTGGGTTTTGAGTAAAATATGTAGATTTCAAGAAGGGAGATCACAGCTGTATCTGGGAACAAATCCCACCAAATCACTTGTCAGTTGCAGGATACATGTCAGCAAATTTCTCACACTGGAAAATTTAGGGATAAGTTTCTGGCTAAGAGATATGAAGGAAAGTGAATTTAAAGCATTCATAGAAGGCAGCCTACCATACTTAAGAAACCATCTTAAAGCAGTGCCTACCACACTCTAAGCAGCCTTAATGCTATGTAGCTCTCATTCCAAATGGGGTAGCTGCTCACCACAAAAGCCAACTTTCCAGGGAAGCAGAAACAGGAGAGCCCAGGGTCTTCCCAAGTATTATAGCAACTGGTTTCAGCAGGTAGAAGGTTGGTCCTAGACTAGATCGATCAGAATTAGGGTGAAAGTAAATGAAGTCTTTCTACTATCAGAAAGCTATACTATCCTAAAAATAGGATACTATCAGATAGCTACACTATCCTATCACTTGAGCTCAGAAGTTCAATACCAACTTGAGTGTGGGACCCTGTCTCTACCAAAAATAGAAAAATTAACCAGGCATGATGGCACACACCCGTAGTTCCAGCTACTCAGGAGGCTCAGGCAGGAGGATTGCTTGAGCCCAGAAGTTTGAGATTACAGGGAATAATGATGATGCCACTGCCACTGCACTATAGCCTGGGCAACAAGGGAGACTCTGTCTCCAAAAAAAAAAGGAGTAGCTAAAAAACTCACTATCCTATTTAAATGGAAAATTGTCAGGAAAGCAGGCTAGAGATGTGCAAGATAAATGACTATTAGTATAGGACAAATTTAAGTATTAGGGCACCTTTGAATGACCTGGTTTGCTGTCCCCAGAACCACTAACAGTTTATTGGGCACTCTGTAAAACATCTGGCTAAACAGAATGTGGCTAAAGAGTTCCCCATTCAAAATTCAAAGCAACCAAGGTATATGTAGGAAGACAATCTTCCACCACCACTTTCCTGGGCTGCCCCTGGGAAACCTAAATTTGCTGGCCTCTAACGTCCATATAACTTCTACCCAGAAGCAGAAATTCAGTAGTAGCAGGTAGTAGTCTCAAATGGTGACTTTACCAAGAACACAGAAAAAAGAACTGAGCAACTGACTTCCTAATTTTTCCTATTTTAGGATAAACACTGGGGACTTCAATGGCAAGAAGGAGGGTTAGAGTTAGGGTTAGGCAAATTAACACCTATCTGCTGGGGAAAAGCCTCCAGCTAAACCATAGATTCACCCTTTTGGCAAAAACTTGGACAATAAGAACCAGGTATTTTAAATGTCACATTCCTATTAGAGGGACCTCTCCTGGAGACACTCCCATTTGTCTTATTTGTACAGGATCCTAGACACCAAAGGAACAGATAGGGTGAGATTGTGAAGTTATGCTTAGTCACTATAATTTCATGGTCACGGGGTAAGGCATTCCATCCAAAAATGTCAATCCACCAGTGCTCTGTTCTCATCCCTAGAAACCCAACTGGCCCTTCTCAGAGCCCTATTCTTCAACCTTATGTCCCCACCCAAAAGAAAGTGTTCCAGGTCTCTGTGAAGCAAAGGAGAAGAAATGATGAGAAATTCTTTCATGTAAACCAAGAAAGAACACCAGTTATCTCCTTGGCCTGATAATAAAAGACAGTAGTAGTCTTCAAGCTACCTCAGCTTATCCAAAGTACAGATGAAACTCCAGGCCAGGCGCAGGGGCTCACACCTGTAATCCTAGCAATTCTGGAAGGCCAAGGCAGGAGGATCACTTGAGCTCAGAAGTTCAATACCAACTTGAGTGTGGGACCCTGTCTCTACCAAAAATAAAAAAATTAACCAGGCATGGTGGCACACACCCGTAGTTCCAGCTACTCGGGAGGCTCAGGCAGGAGGATTGCTTGAGCCCAGAAGTTTGAGATTACAGGGAATAATGATGATGCCACTGCCACTGCACTATAGCCTGGGCAACAAGGGAGACTCTGTCTCAAAAAAAAAAAAAACAGAAAAAAAAAAACCCTCCAGAGTTTGCTACCATCCTCTTATGCTAGGGGGCAGCACTTCCAAAACAGCTTTATGTAACTGTTCTGGAGCCTTAAGGGGCCATTGATGAATTCTACCAGAAAGCCAGCAAAGTGGACAATGCCATTAGTAGGGGCATAAACATGGGATCTGGAGCTGGAGGTAGGGAGTAGAGCATAGTTCTTTAAGCATGGGGCTCAAATATGAAAGAGGAACTTTTGCTCCCTAGCATAAGAGAGAACAAGAAGTCTCAGCCAACAAAATCCTAAATGGGTCAAGATCATTAATACCTAAGTACAATTACTAATGAAGATCTTACAGGGTTTCATAGTTGGTCATGAAGTAAACTTTCTAGAATTGGGTTACTAAGTCCAAAAATGCCAAGACTAAAAGGACAAAAGCAAGGGGAACTAAAATTCCTAAAAGCATCTTAGAACATTACAAAGATGAGCTCTCAAATTTCCTAAAAGAACTACCCCCTACAGCTAGGGCAGAAGGTATATACTGAGAGGTACACACATAGTATAAGAATGGACATTCTGAACCTATTTCCATATACCCATTTTTGGCTAATGACATCACCTATGTAACTGGTCACCTAGGAATGATCTTGAGGATTCCTTTTCCCATACCTCCTAAGTGCCCAGGCTCTACTAATTCTATAACCTAAATATCTCTAATATCTTCCCCCATTATTTTAGCTTAGGGCGTAATCATGTCTTACCTAGAGTATTGCAATACTCTTAACTGATCTCTCTCTCATTTTATGACTTCCTATTAAAAATTAGCTGTCTAAAATACCTATCTGATCTTGTCCCTCCTACCCAGAGCCCTTGAAGTAGCTTCCCATTCCCCTTAGAACAAGATTCCAGCCACTTAGTACAGTCACAAGGCCTTTCATAATATAGTAACTGTGTGTCTTTCCCTCTTCATACCCTACATGTAAGTAATGTGAAATGGTATTCCTAAATGTGCCCTTCCTGGTTTGGAAGTTCAGGTTTTTTTCACTGGCTGTCCCCTCTGCCTGGATTGACCATTGTCCTATCTGGCTAATTCCTTCAAAACTCAAGTATTACCACCTGAAAACCTGCTTTGATCCTCCTTCCATAAAGATAAAGATTGTCCAATCACTTCTTACCTCCTTCACACCTTGCTCTCTATTCTTTTACTTAGCTGTTTATATTTTTATCTCCTTCATTAGACAGAACTATATTAGGACAAGGACAAAGTCTCATTCTTTTATGTATCCTCAGTATCTAGCATAGTCTGGCACATAGTAAACATTTCAAGGTTTTGCTACAGGACAGAACTGGAAGATAAGCAGGAAGTGTAAGTCTGAGCACACTGTAAAAATGTAATTGGAACAGTGAATGGTGGGAGAGTCAATCTAGAATAGGCAACCAGTTAACTCCTGACCCTAATCAGTTCCTGACCTATAAAATGGACACCTGCAGGTCATCGAGGAGCGCTTTGGGTCCAAGGTAGTGGCAGTACCTTTCCTGTCGGATGCAGCCTGCTATGACCTACTGGGCGTGCTAGTCAAACAATCCCGCCCTGCCCACACCCGCTTGGCTTTACCAGGTCGGCAGGGCCGGAGGGCGCTGAAACCAGTAGGGCCGCTACCAAATCTCCTGGAGCAGACAGGGTCTGAGGGTACCTTTGCCCACTGCACTCAGGAATACTCACCAAATGGCCGAGCAGAGATAACCTATGAAGAGATGAGACTGTTGGATGGGCAGCCCTGCCGGATCCACCTACGTATGGGTGGCCTGCGCAAGAAGGTAGCCTTCCTATTACTGCCACCAGGGCAGGTGAGCCTACAGCAGACTCTTTCCTGGCTCCGAAGCACCCACAGCATCTATGTCATCTACCAAGTCTTCTCCTGCTCTTGGCTGCAGCTGGGGCTACTGCCTACAGCTCGTGAGCCCCAGCTGCTCCGGTTACAACGGTCACTGCCTATTGCCTTCTCCTGCCTCAAGTTTTCACTGCAGCCCAAGGGTGTGCTGGGACCACAGAAGCCTCTGACCAAAGACCCATTGCCCCATGGGGCCAACTGGGTCAGACCCAACTCCAGCATCATGCCACCTCTGGCCCCTACATCAGCACCTGCCAATACCTCGGAAGCTGCTGATATGCCCCCACCTGTCCCAGCCCCACCTACACCACCTCCCCAGGAAGGGCCAGAGGGCAGACCTACCAGATTCTCCTACAAGGGCCGAAACCCCTTCCGGAGGGGGCCCCAGATGCTGTCAGGTACTGCTAGGGAAAATGAAGATTAAAGGGATGGGAGGGACGATATGGAGGAGGGAGAGGGCATGAGGATTATAGCCTAGGAATGTGTGGGGAATCCATGACTCAGCAAAGGACTCAATAAGGGAGATGGAATGAGGGAGCCCGGGGAGGGTGACATGGAATGTAGGGGCCCTGGTGAGGAGGTAGGGATGGTACAGAGGACCAGAGGGAGGGACTGGGGGGGCAGAAAGACCAAGGCATGAGTCAAGCTGTGACTATCCCCAACCCTGGCAGAGAACTGGCTCTTCAGCCCCCGCAGCCCCCCACCAGGAGCCCAGGGTGGGGACCCCGGGGACCCCGACCGGCACTCCATGTCCCTGCCCCTGCTGCAGGGTCTGTCCTCGGAGTTCGACAGCGACGAGTGAAGCTGAAGCAAGAGATGCAGGGGGCAAGGCTCCCAAGATCTGACATAGGGATATTGGTCCCCAATAAACATCAGCTGCTGCTCCCCACAAACCATCCTGGTCCCATGCTGCTTATTCCATCTGAGGTCCAGAGAAGGGGGAGAATCCCACTTTCTTCCCTAGGCTTCAACGGAAAATCACCCTCTAGGGGCTTAAGGAGTACCTTGAAACCCTGGCATTAAAGTCTTCACCAAAGAGAAAATATCCCTAACCACCTCCCCATCTATGTACAACCTTTTCTGGGGCCCCAGCTCCACAGAAAAAAGGTGGGAAAGAAAAATGAGCACAGAATAGAGATTTCCCTTTTATACATATTGCAACAAGTTTTCCATAAAACATTCATCTGAAATAAATTAAAAAGTCCTTTTGCCATTGCCTCTAAACATAAAAAGGAGCCTGTGCCCTAGCCCCAGCCCAGGCCACCCATGTCCCTGATTGTCCATGGAAGAAAGTTAAGGATTGAGGGGCCCAGAGCCTGAGATGGGAGGCCCAGATCCCTCCTCTGAAGTATCCAACAAGAAAGGCGAGGTGACAGCATGGGCCTGGGAGATGGCCGCCAATTCCTTGAGAAACTCAGGGAAAATAACTGCACAGTAGACAGCATTCTTGACTCGAAGAGCCTCACCTTGGCGCTCAGGGGCCCCGCCCCTGGGGGCTAGAACTGGAGTTGAAGCCCCAGGGGAGCCCCCACCTAGGCCAAGTCCTGCTCCGTCTCGCCCAGGCTGAAGGACCAATTGTGCCGCCTGCCGGGCCCTGGTTGGACTGTGTGCATGCCGCAGGAGTAACTCCCCCAAGGATGGCCTCCGGCTCTTCACTGGGAATAAACAGGGGTATCATGAAGGTATTGGGATCAGGGAACAACATCCCTTGGTCTGGGAAAGGAGATTCCCCCACCCGCTAGGTTCTTGGACTTCTTCACTAGGGTTCTGAGGGAATGGAAAAAAGAACAAAATGAACCAGAAATGAACCTCAGGTACCATTTCCTGTCCCGTCCCTGAAGATGACTTTGAGGACTAGTGTGGGGAAGGGTTCCTTTTCCCTCTAACACCAAAATGCTGCCTGCCCAGGTTTTTTCCCTCCATCTGGCCTCCCCAATCAGCCAACCATTATCCTCGGTGTTAACCAGTCAACACTTCAGCCACTTCATTCTCAGCCAAGATCCCTTCCTTCTCCACGGCCCCTCTCCCTGATAAACTCTCCTCTTTCCAGTCACTATTCTACCACCACCAAGCTATTTCTCCCCAGTCTATAACATGTCCTTACTTCATGCTTTCTGTTACCCTCCTGAACTAGAATCAACCACTTCCATCTTCCCCGCCTATCTATAACACCTGACCCACATCCTCTGCTTCTTCAATACCCATAGGTGCCACACATGCAATAGTTCATGGCTATTTCACTTCTGTCACACTCCATTGTCCCTCCAAGATCCGCTCTCCTGTATCACCACTCCACCATTCAGCAGTCCCTGTCCTATTACCACCAAAACCTCCCTCCCACTGGTTGCAGCCAGATAATTTCAAGTCAGCTTAGCCTTAAATGGGCCATTTAAAACATTGTCCTCTCTCCTCTAATTTTCTGCCTAGATTTCTGGGTCTGCATCCATATCCACTACCTAGACTCTAGCTTCTAGATCATAATGGTTCCCATTCCCTACCACTAATATTAGCTACAGAGATGCTATACAGGTCTATTAAACTCAGCATTCAGACCCCTTCACAACAAGGCTCACACTCCAATCTCTTCTCAAATTCTCCACACCCTAACTAGCTTGTACATTCACACCTACCTTCTTAGAAGGCACTTTTCATGTTTCCATAGTTTCCTCTCCCTAAATTCTGGTCTATTTTTTTCATCCACCCTGGCTTAATTTTACTATCCTCACCTCTCTGGGAAACCTCATCTGATTTGCCTTCCACTGACTTTCTATTTTGCCCTTATCTCAACACACTTTAATAATTTTTTGCTATATTTTCTACCTCATACACTAATCTGTGAGCTTAAGGGCTTAGACTGTGTCTTATCTACCCTTATATCGCTGGCCCCTCCACAGTGACCACCGTGCCAGGACTGTAGAAGCAAAAAATACTCCCAGTACTAGACTATGAGGAAATCATGCAAGGAACCACTGGCTGGGTCTTCACAACTGTGCAGTAACCCCTGTGGTACTCTCTTCTCAACCCATACATTTTTTCCCTTAAGCCTCCATTTCACCTCTGCTTTCATCTATGCTCTCAGCATATCATTTTGCCTCCTATTTTGATTAGCCAATAAAGGACGTCATGAAATTCTAACTTTCCCCTCCACACCTGACAACTCCTTTGGCACATGTCATTTCCTCCTAGCTCGCTCATTTGCCTCAAAAACAAAAAGCCTTTTCCTGTCCAAAGTTAATCCTTTTCTGGTGCTCTAGATCCCATTACTTTCAACACTTCCAGGACCTTTCTCTCTCTGTTATTACATTCCTCTAGTCAAACTCTCCAGACTTTACATTCTTTGAAGGCAAGAATCACATCTTGCACTGCCCTGAATCGCCTGTATCAAAGACAATGCCTGGCACACATGGCAAGTACTCAGATACTTGTTAAATGAAAGATCTTTCATAGCCATACATAATTCTTCCTTCTTCCTTATACTCCCAACCACTCACCAAATTCTGCCAATATTTCCTTTCCAATTTCTACCTCATCAATGCTTCCTTTCTATTTCCACTATTCTAATTCAAGACTTCCTGGTAACATTTGCATTATGGCAAAAGCCTCCTGACTACTCTTCCTGACTCCCTTTCTCCCTAGCTCCAATTCACCTGAACTAAAATACTCATCTACTTGCAGATTGAAGAACCTCCAGTGGTTCCTCAATGCCTAAAATATCACAATTTCTACCCAGCCCAACTTCTACTCTGAGAACCTTCTATTCTGGCCAAATCTCTCCAGCTTAACTGCCAACTAACTGTTCCCCAACCTTTTAAATCCACTGCTCCAACCAAATAGCCCAGGATGTCTCCTGACAAAAGAATAAAGACCTCCCACTCCTCTGTCTACCTAAGTCCTACCCATCTCTCAAGGCCCATGTTAAATGCCATGTCCTTTACCAAACTGCAACAATATCTCAACCTGGAGACTACTCTGTCCCCTTGCCTTTCCATAAATCCTTCAGCACTTTTTGCTGGTGACTGCTGATTTGGCTCTTAATAGACAGAATTATGTTCTACAAATATTAAGACTCAATTTTCTACAACTCTCCAGTTCCTGGCACAAAGTTTCACCCTTAATAAGAGCTCAAGTAACCTGGGCTAATAAACTATCTAGGGAGGGAGGGGAGAGGTAGTGGTGGTGGGATAGGCCTCACCTAGGGGATCGGAGCGGCGGGGGGCAGGTCCTGCTGCAGTGCCCTCAGCCCAGTCCAACTTGCCACGGGCAATGAGGTACTTCTTGGCTTTGGATAGCAGTGCTGGGAAGTCCTCCTGGGAGGCTGCAAAGCTCTCAATCTTATTCTTCACAGAGCCCAGCACCTATGAAGCACAACTCCATGACATTTCTGGGTGGCTCTAATCTGACACAGTCCTTTCTAGTCCCACTGGGCCTATTCCCAGCCCACCCAAGGTCACTCCAGCTGCGGGCCTGGCCCACCACGGAGCCTGGACGCACCCATGCATGCATGCATCGCACACCTGCAGCAGGGACTTGACACTGGGCTGGAAGACCATGTTGGTGTTGAGCAGGAAAGAGCGGAGCAGGGGCTGGGGGTGACAGGCCAGCTGGGCCACCAGCCCCGTCAGCAGGAAGTTGACATAGACGGAGTTCTGCAGCATGTTCTCGAGTTTGGCAAAGAGCACAGCCATGAAGGGGCCTGGGAGGGGTGGGCACAAGGATACAAGGCCTGAACACAATGCACATCACACGCATTCCTCCCAAAAACAGGAGACCCCCACACTAGATAAAAATTATTTAGGTATGTTTAAATACCCCATGACTAGTAATTCTGGAGGAGATAAGATGGCAGACACCAAATGGACTCATAAGAGTCCACATGCCAGCTTTACACGCACTCAAGCCGAAGAGCCAGATCTTAGGCTCTGGCGTCACAGAGGTCTGGTTTCAAATTTCAGCTTAAGCCTTTACTAGTTATGTTATTGGATAAATCAAAAGTTTCCAAGCTTTAGTTTCCTACTTGGTAAAATAAGAAAATATACCTACCTCATAAGGTGATGAAGAAGATCAAAACGATATCAATATAAAACATTTAGCCTAAGATCTAGCAAATTTTAAGTGTTCAATTATAACCATAAGCTACATATTTCTCACTTTTTTAAAAAACTTCACCCAAGAGGCACAACAGAAGAACAAATAGGCAGAGAAAGTGATTAAGACCAAAAAGAATAATTAGGTTCCACATAAGACATAGGAGAACACTAAACCTGGTCAGAAAGAAGAAGAAAGTGTTACAAAGACAAAGAAAGTGACTATGTGAGCCAATTTTCAGGGGAGAAATCTGTGGGAGGCCAGAGAAGACATAGCTCTGTCTTTCAGAAGCTGGAAGCCAAGATGGAATAGAATATACAGTAAAAGGATCACCTAGTTCAGGTGCAAAGAAAACTGACTCAGAACAGACTCTTAAGATAACAGAAAGGATTAATTAGCATTAATTACCATTCAATTAAACCAGATCACCAGCACCAGGACTCTGAAACCACCACAGTCCTGACCAGGGGAAAGGGAGTGTATCTAAGAACTGTACTATGAATTGAGACAGGAGAATAATGAAGGGCAGGAGGCAGTGAATTCTGAAAAAGATCCTAAAACATCATGCACTCCAGGTACACACAACTAGTGTTGGCTCTAAAACAACTCAGTTTAACAAGGTCCTAAAATACTCCCTAACTTTGTCTTTTCTATTCCTCTTATTTCCTGGGAGTTTCTTGCAAGAGACAATTCAAAAAGCTCAGATAAATTTACAAAGAAGAAAAAGGACAGGAGCTTCAATTAATACTTCAAGACTGTGGTAAAACCTGCACATCACCTCCTAGTGGTATTAAGCAGGAAGGAGCAGATCAGAGACTAGATAAACATTAAGATGTATTTTCCATAGTCTGCAAGAAGAGAGAGTTGGCATTACTCCAGAGCAGAAGCCTTGGTGCTGAGCCAGCAGGATGGCCAGCATATCCCAGGCACAGTCAGGACATGAACTGATCAAGGCATGACAACTTGACTACAAACTGAAAGGTGGTGGCTGCCTTGGTCAACTTAAACCTGCCATGTACCCAGAGATGATAATCCTAGTGAAAAACTATCACTTGTTGAGTTCTCACAATGTGCCAGCATTGTAGTAAGTGATTCATATGCACCAATGGCAGAAATGGGATACTAACTTAAGTTATGCCTAATCCAAATACTGCAGTCTTAGCCTTAGCCTCTACACTGCTTCCCAGAGATATGTTTTTGATTTTTTTGGTTTTCCTGGAATGGGGTGTGGAATAAGGATTAGAGCCAGAAGAGGGCATAGCTGGCCAACAAAGCGGACTTGGCCCAACCACTCAGATTGGGTCTAGCTCCAGGGGCATCCCTCAAAGTCCAAAATAACTGAGCTGAAAAGCTTGAGGTCAAGCTCTGTCATTTGCCCTCAGAGAGGTATTTCACCCTACTACTAACCAAACCATAATTCTCTAAATAGTCTTACTGGGGAGTCATGGCAACCAAGAAGGTACAAGGAGAGTGGACAGGAAAAACTTGAAATTGGGTCTTCCTTTGAAGAGGAAAGGAAGGAAGGAGCTGAGTAGAGGGGAAAGCACCAGAAGAGTTGACACTGGGCCATAGGAGAACAGACAGGAGACTCAAAACCCAGACAGATAAACTGGTGGGAACAGCATGGAACAAAGGATTTACAGGTGCCTCTCATACAGAACAGCATCTATATCTTCCATACGGTTCAAAAATATTGTTGTGATTCGCCAAACACAGACTATCCTAATCACAAATTCCAAGACATGGCCAGACTAGGGGAACAGGAGGAACATGCACATAAGACACACAAGGCTCAGATCTAAGTCAATACTCAAACCAGCACAAGCATGAAAGACATATAGACAGACATAGGGACACAGTATGACATGACATGTATCTGGAAGTGACCCAAGCAGAATGGATGAGGGGTTAGGCAAGTACACAGAAATGACATGGCCAAGAAGTCTCAGAAACCAGCACAAACATGTTGAGAACATGCAAAGAGTACACAAAGGAGAAGGCCTAAGCTAAGTAGCTTACCAGTGAAGGGCTGGCTTGGCAGCTGGTTGAGAGTCCACAAAGGGCTGCTGAGGAAGGGGCCAGGGGGCTCAGGGGGACAGGTGAAGCTCTCGTAGGCCTCCTCCTCCTCAAGAGGTAGTGGAGGCTCTAAGGCAGACTCTGAGCCAGCTCCCCCATTGCTCAATGCCACCTCTAGCTCCCGGAGCTCCTGCCCAAAGCCCTCTAGTCCTGCCATGCCCTCAGAGATGCTCTCTAGCAGTTCCCCAGCTCCCTCCTGTGGCACCAGACGAACCTTCTTGGCACCCTCATGCCATGGTCCTGGCACCCCATTGAGCTGGGGAGGGGGCAGGTGGCCAGGGCCCTCCCCTGTAACTCCAGCCAGCCCCCTACTCCCCAGCTCTTCCTCCTCTCCTTGCCCCACATTGTTCCTGTCCTCCTCAGGCAGTAGGCTGCGTTTCTTAGTCCGGGAGCCAAAAGGACTGGGCTCGGGAGGGGGCCGCTCGCCATCATAGGGGGCAGACCAGGTACGGCAGGCTCGGACACAGCGGTCCACACCACGGCGCGCCTCACGCAGATACTCCAGGTAATTGTCTTCCAGCTCACCAGGCTCCTCTGCAGGGCTAGGCCGTCGGCCAGGGCTGGAAGCTGGGGATGCAGCAAGCCCTGGTGAGCGAGGGGCTGGGCCCGGGGACTCAGAGCCACCCAGGCTCTGCTGCCGCAGGAAGAGAGCCAGACGAGATGGTGTGGAGGGCCGGGTTACAGTCACCACAGAGGAGGAGTCAACACTTGGGCTTCCAGGGCCTACAGAGGAAAAAATATAAAAGGAATCAAGGAGACAGAGGTCCAGAAGGAGAGACAAAATAACTACGGAGACTAAGAGGGAAGGTAATGGGGAAGCAGAAATATGGAACCTGTTTAGACAGCTGATTCTGCAACCTCCAGATTAACTTAATCCTCATCCACCACCCCCTCTTCACCACCACCAACACCAAAGAAACAATGGAAACAGGAAGAGTACAGGACTAGAGTGAAGAAGAGGAACAGCTCTTCCCAGAAGTCCCACTCTAAATTTCTCTAGTAAAGTTAAGGATCCTCCTTGCAAGATCCCTAATCAACCTCCCCAAAGATAGAATGCCACTCATGGCCACCTTCCTCCCCTCACCCTAGCCCCACCTTCTTACTAGGCTCCCCCAGAACCCAGGCCATACCCGTGATGTCCTCCCTTCTCCCTGTCTCTCTGCTAGGCCCACCTCGTGCCCATGAGGCATGCTCTGGACGAGGTGGGCTAGGGGCACGGTGACGACAACAGCGTGGGATTAGGGAGAGAAACTTGTCAGCTGCTCGTCCATATAGGTCCACATCACGCACAGCTGGCTTCTGGCTCAGCATCACATGGTTACATGGAACAAGATACCTGGGAAAGACAGCAGAAAGGGGACACAGGGTGAATCAGGAAGAAAGGATAGGGCCTGGGAGAACATCAGGCCAACAGAACTATATAGTTAAGCCATGCTCCATGTGGATACTCATGAGCAACCCCAATACCGCCCATTACTCCAGCAATTCACAAGGCCCTGAGAGTTCCAAGTCAGCCATCCCTCAGCCCTGCCCCCTCAGGTACCTGAGAACCAGCTGCAGCAGTACGTCCTCACAGCTGAGGTTCAGAAGGGTCCTGAAGAGACTCAGAGAGACCATGCAGAGCTGGGCAAGTGGGGGACAAAGGAGGGAGTCACTATAAGAGTGCTCATTCCTCCAAGCTGTTCAACAAATGGGAACCCCACCCTCCACTCCAGCCCCAGGCCAAACCCACTATTACAGGAAGAAATGTGAACCAGGCCTGGTCATTCAAGTATTAACTAGATGAGCATACAATCTCTGTGGGCACGACTTCATTACTCACAGATAGGAATGAACCATGTGTCAGACCTAATGGATTTCTATCCACCGTACACATATCAGCACACTCTCTGACTATATATACCTGTCATCAGAGACTCTAGCAATACGTAAATGAAAACCCATGAAAAGAGACACTAAGAAATACTGTGAGTGAGTGAATGACTAACATGAGACAACAGCAACATGATAATTAAGTGAATGCCTGTCAGCAGGGACTGTACTAACAAAGTAACTGAATGCCTACCAACAAGAAACCAGAGGGAACCTGGAAGAATCCCAACTGGGAAGTGGGTGGAGCTATGAACATGGAGTCTGAGTCACCTCTCTAATACTAGTATATCTCTCAGAAGATAGGGTAAAGAAAAGCTCAAGGGCAGCTAACAGGAAAAGGAAAAAAGAGATGAGTTCAGGGCTGTTTGTTTTAGAAAAGGAAGAAGGGAAATTCATCTCTGGCTAGGCAAAGAAAACAGACACATGTAAGCTCTCCCTCACTCCTCTAAATCCTTCATAGCACTTTCTCTATACTTCCCTTATGGCAAGTATATCAGACACCTTAAGCTCCCTGAAGACAACTAATGGATCTTAGTCTAGGGTACTACCTGCAATAATCTGGATGTTCATTATTTGGTAAATGACTGTGGGGGAATTAAGTCAACCACCTAAGTAGAAAAGAGATAAAATAGCAGTGCACATTTTGAACAGCATGGATGTTCAGGAGGCTATCTTAAATGACCACTTTAACTAGCAATGAAAAAATTCAGACTCACTGAAAAGTAGGTAGGTAGAAAAGTGTTCATATCCCAAAGACGTTCATGTCCTAATCTACAGAACCTGTAAATATTTTACCTTATGTGGCAGAAAGGACTTTGCAGATGTGATTAAGATTACGGAATTTGGGAAAAAGAGATTATCCTATATTATGTAGGTGGGCCCAATCAAATCACATGATTCCTTAAAAGCACAGACACTTTTCCAGCTTGGTCAAAAAGAAGGAAGAGAAATTTAAAGCATGAGAGGGATTCAAACCATCATTGCTAGCTTCAAAGATAAAAGAATGGGACCAAGAGCCAAGGAATCGTGTTGCTCTAGAAGCTGGGAATACTCTTCAGCTGACAGCAAGAAAAGAGAGATATCAGTCCCACAGATGCAAGGAAATTAATTCTGTCAATAACACAAATATGCGAGAAAACAGATCCTCCCCTAGAGCCTCCAGAAAGGAACATAGTTCCCCCAACACTTCAATTTTATCCTGGTGAGATCCGTGTCAGACATACGACCTACATAACTGTAAGATAATAAATCTGTTTCAAGCCACTAAATTTGGTAATTTTTATGACAGCAATAGGAAACTAAATATATAAACCAAATAAATATATTAAGTGAATACAGAATAATTCATTTCAAGGCACAAAAGACAGGCTATATATAAGTTACAAAGTCAAGCCAAAGAATCAACTTGAAAGGACAAGACAGGGGAAGAAAAGCATCTGCACATTTAACATGGGCATCCTGAAACTGGAAAAGACCTGGTTCCTTTAAGAACCAGAAACCAAGAAACACCCAAGAACATGAAAGGCTCCTAAGACTAGGGAATCAAATGGGAGGGAGACTAATAGAAATAGATACTAAGGACTAAAGATAATGAGGGGGAATCAAAAAAATTAGGAAAAGATTAAGATGAAAGGAAGATGAATAGAGCCAACACAAGGGGGAAAAAAATTAAGCTAAAGAAGAAAATCAACTGTCTATACATGAACGGGACAATCCATAAGGCCAAACAGATATAAGACCATGGTCTAACTTTAGCATAATGAGAAATAAAACTTTTTGATATATTTGTAAAATTAAAGCTTTGACAACTATTCCCTCTTGGTTTATACCAATAAATCTTAACCTAAGGCATGTATTATAATTACTTTTCGGAACATTTTAAAAACATACATGCCCTGAGCAAAAATTATAATTCAAGAGAGCTAAGGTAGAGCTTAGAATTTGTTGTTGTATTAATAGTTGTTGTCATGTTCAAAGCTCCACAGATGATTCTGAAGTATATATCTGGTTTTGAAACACTGATCTAATCAGAGCCAGTCTGGAATATCTCTTCTATATCCTCATTTAGCTATTCAGAAACTGCAGCTATACAAAACATAGCTATCCAGGAAACTCACTGATCTGGAACCCTACTACCAGGTACATCAATTATCTAGGCGTTTTCTAGAACCTTCGTGATCAAAGAACTTGTTTTAAATACAAGGATCCAAGGAACTTCAACTATTTGTAATAAAGGAAGGAAACAAAAATGGTTCTAGAGCCAAAATAAATGTCATAAAGTCCATGGCTAAACTAATGCTTTATTCTCCTAGAAAGCCTTCAGGTCTTTATCACTTGGAAACTATTCACTCCCATTTCATATACATTTCTATTGATTAATATCCAAACTACTTACTGTGGTCTACCAGGCCAAGCATGATCTGAATCTTATCTGCCTCTCTACTTCCATCTCATTCCCTTCTCCCCCTTGCTCACTATACCACCAGTCACACTGCCCTTTCATTTCCTCAGGTACATTAAGCTCTTTCCCCATTTGATGTCCCCTCATGCTGCTCTCTCTGCCTAAAATGTTCTTCCCCTTGATCAACAGGCTAACCCCTTCACAACTTTTATGTCTCAGCTCAATGTCACCTCCTCAAAAAGGTCTTCCTTGACCACCTTTTATTTTCTAAACACTGTTTTTTATATAACACTGACCACAATTTGTAATTATTTTATCAATGTCTTTGCTTGTCTACCTTCTCTATAGAGTAAGTTCCACAAAGTCAGCAACAAAGTCTACCTTGCTTATCAGTATATCCCCAACACCAGCAAACAATATAGCCCATAGTAAACATTCAATAAAAATGTTTAGGAGGAAAAAAAAAAAAAATGTTTAGGAGGAAGGAATGTAAGTACGTAAGTGGATGAGTGCCCCAAATTATAGTTAAAATGCAACAAATCCAAAGGAGAAAGAAAGTAAGCATATCAGTAGCCACTGGATCATCTATCAAAGCGGACACAAAATCTAAAGTGATCACAAGTCACCCATCACAGTCCACAGTGATAAACGGCTGAAATGAACTTCAGGCCAATGCTACGTTATAAGCACGGCACAGTGGCAAAACCTACAGTCATATGAACAGCCAGAATCAGACAGAAAGTTAACTGTGTTCTAGATTCATGTATTATAAAAGCAGGGGAATAGATTAAAATCTGTACCCAAAATGGTTAAAAATTTAATGCTAGAAAGTAAATGCCACCTAATTTTGAAGTGACTGCTGGAGGCAAAGGTCAAAGAAGAGTAGAAACATCCTTCTGAACAAAGGTCAGAGAGAGAAGATGGCTCACTCACGTAAGCCAAGACAGAGGTAAGGGCCATACCCGGGAGTTGCTGCCAATACGGGCAACGAGGGTGTCAAGGATGGTGTGGCTGTCATGCCGGTGTAACAACAGGAATCGCAGGAAGGTACGGAGCAAGGCAGGCTCTGAGATACTCCGTAAGAAAAGTTCCAGATAGGCGGTACTGGCGATCATCTCCTCCACAGAGGTCTGGACGAAGGGAAGGGAAAGTTTGGAAATTTAGGGCTTCCCTGCATACACACTGAGTCATTTTCCTTGGGTTCTAAGGAGGAATCAGGAGAAGACAGGGAAAAAGGGAGCAGTTACCCCATCCACTGCCTCCCACATTGGTCCTGGCACTGAGGTTACCACCCTGCAGTCTAGCCCCTAATCCGCCTTGCCACCTATGACTCTCACCTTATGCAGGGCAGGGCCCATGACAGGCACCAGGAACCCATTATGGATATAATCAACCAGCTGCTTCTGCACCAGGGGGTGAGCCACCTATAGGAGTACAAGAATGAATGGGGAGCACTATAAAGAGATCACTGCCTAGAAGGGAGTAAAATGGTACAATATAGGTAGGTATCCTACCCCCAAGATGGCAGAACAGCAGAACTCTAGGGAATGAACCACCATGGCCCTTGGTCCTAGAATGACCAAGGGACAGACTTCCTGGGAATTCCAGTCCTACCTGAATGACTGCATTGCAGAACTCTAAGGAACTCATGAAGAGTGCAAGGGCTGGCACTCCCAGCCAGTCTTCCCGTCGCAGGCAGTGCCAATCATCCCCTGGAACCTCAATCTTTCGAGGCAGTGAGGAGTACAGGGCACTAAGACCTGTGGCCAGCACCTAGGAAAGGTTACCAAACACTCAGACAATATAAAAACTGGGACAGAGGAGCTATTAATCCAGAGTTTTGATGGGAATAGGGGTATGGGCTATTACCAAAGCAGGTATTTAATTACCCAATGTGCCAAAACCTCACTTAAGAATATTGGCTCACAAAGAGCCTTAGTACCTGCCCTAACCATCTAAGCCCATGGTTCATCCCCCACTCCAACTCCAAGGGGCTGCTTTCAAATCCAGGAAGTACTGGATTAGTACTGCCCTGGCAAATAGCCTCCCCACATCTCCTGGATAGGAAAGTGCTATCCAGTGTCTATATGCCATACCATACCCCCCATGCCAGGGGGTGCTAACCGGGCAGAAGTAAGAGTGATCCGCGATGTAGCGGCCCACTGTGGGGCTCCCAGCTGACAGAGCCATGAGCAGCAGTAGGGCATCACGAGCCTGCTGGCCCAGGGTGCCCTCTCGATGGACGAAAGGAACAAGGCGAGAAAAGAGGAGAAGACGGGGAGCAGCTCCAGGCTCAGGTGGTGGCTGCAAGAAGAACTCGAGCAATGAAGGTTCCCGGGCTACACACACACACAGCTGGCTGAGAAGCAGCACCAGGCCTTCATCCAGTGCTGGGCTACTGGGCACAGGACGGCCACAGGCATCTAGTAGCATGAGCAGAGCCTCACGAACTGGACCATGCCTCAACAGTGGCTGGCGAGCTTCGCTCACTAGCATCTCAAATAGTTTCAGTTGCTCGGCCCGCCGTTCCTCGACCCCATCCCCAAGCTCATCCCACTGCAGTTGCCATGCCAACACACGGGTCAGCAGATCCTCGTGCAGAGCAAACTCCAATAGGGGCCCTGGGCCTGTGGGGGCTGAGGCAACTGCACGATCCTCTGCCAGCAGTGTCAACATCTGGTAAGTGTGGTTGCGCACAGCACTGAGATCATCTGCACCCCCAGGAGCTGCCCGAGGGCCCTGCCGCTCCAGTATTCGCACCACCTGAGGGAAAAAGACAGAAGATAGAAGGACTCTAAGTTGATAAGGTGACTAAATGAGATGGTGATAATACAGGTTAGGAGGACTCAGGTGGCCAGCAGACTGAGCTCTTTGGCAGACATTCTCCTACCTGGGACCAATGATTCTTGAAGACCATGAGGCAGGTCTCAGGATCGGCTGTGACAGGGGTCTGCAGACTGGCCCCTTGAGGCACACGGTGCCCAGGGCCCCGGGAGGCCAGTCTGCTCAGCCAGTTCATCCTCTCCATGAGGCAGGCTGGGCAGCGCCAGTAGCCAGAGGGCTACACTCTGAGGATTTGCCAGCTGGAGGCTTTCTCCACTTGTGTCTCCAGTCTGCTTCATCCGGTCTGTAGGAGCCAGTAGCTGGTCATGGAGCCAGAGGTTATACCAGGCTGGATGGCAAGCCCGGAAGTCACTATCCAGTCCAGACTTGCAAATCTAATTCAAAGAGAGAAAATGGAAGAGATAAACAGAAGCTCATTTGTCTCCATTCCCTAGCAGGAAGAATTCAGAACTATCACTCTGCTAAAAACTTCACACACACACACACATATACATACATACACACACACACACACACACACAGAGTCAGCACCTGACATGTCTAAATGTTTAGACATGAAACAGAACTCACGATTTCTGCCACCAAACCTGTTATTCCCCCAACCTTCTCCATCTCAGTAAATGATACCAACAGTCACCTACATGCTCAGGCCAAAAGCCTGGGCATCATCCTTGTTTCTTCTTTTCCTTACTTCCAATATCCAGTTCATCAGCAAACCGTATCATCTCTATGCCCAAAACGTGTCTCGCTATTGCAATAGCTTCCAATATGGTCTCCATGCTTTCACTCTTGCATCCCTGAGCATTTATTCTCCACACCAACAACCACAGTGATATTTTTAAAACCTAAATCATATTATCTCTCCTCTACTGAATACCCTCCAATAATTTCCTATCGCACTAGAATTAATAATAATCTAAAATTCTTACCTGGGCCTTTAGAAGTCTAAATAATCTAATCTGTATAACCTCCTAACATATTCCTCCTCCCTCATACTTTAGTCATAGAGGCCTTCTTGAACACTTTTTGATCCCTCTGCCTTGAATGTTCTCCTGCTCTCACATTGCCTTCATTACTGAGTTTTTTTTTAATGCCATCTTCTCAAAGAGGCTTTAACAATTCTATCTAAATAGCACATCTTCCCACCTTACTCTCTAGCTTCCTAACCCTTTCTTCTTAGCAGTTTTCACTATCTAAAATTACATATTGGTTTATTCATTTGTCTATCTTCCCAACTAAAAGGTAAGCTCTTTGAGGGCAGGGTTTGTCTGTCTTAATTATTACTGTATCCCATGCTATAGCAGTACCTAGGGACTCAGTAAGTATTTGCTGAATGTATGAATGCTTAAGTGAGTAAATGAAAGAAAGAATGAACAAACAATCAAGCCCAGTCTCAATCTGACTCCAGCCTTCTGGGACGACAGAGGAAGAAATTTCTTTCTTCCTATCAGATGTCTCTCCCTAGAAACATACCCAGTAGCCTCTGGGAGATAGGCAAATAGACCCTTAAGTGATTGAATATGCTTCAGAGGTAGAACTCAGAGCCAACCAAAAGAGTAGAGCCATTTTCATTCTTACAAGGAACACATGGACACATTCCCACATACACATATAGCACCTACTCCTGTCAGATGCATTCAAAACTCACTCCCAGGGATATGATAAGACACCGTCACAAAAGAAAGGATAAAAGCACCAAAATTGCTGGCTCTTAGCCCAGGCCATGACCCATAGTTTCTTCACCATCACAGCCACTACCTCCTCATCAGCACTGTCTTTTACAAGCATAAACCCTTGAGAGGAAAGGTGTGGTTTCATTGTCCTTCCTCTTTATATACTCAACAAAGGCTAAAGGAACTCAGAGATCTGGCACAAGCCGCACATTTTGCCCTAAAGTTATATTAACCAACATTCCCTTTCATTCAGATACTCTCTCTCACAATTATCAGCTCATAACTAAAAGCAGGTAGCAACTATGCTTAAGGAAGCCTTCTATAGGATGGGTGACAGTCTTATTAAAGAGGGGGTGGGGTAGTCCTAAAAAGCAGGCAAGGCTTTCTCATTTAATAACTCAATGTACATCCATACTGACAAAGTACTGGGCACTATGTTAAGTAACACTGGAAATTCAAAGAAGGATGAAAACAGTTGACGGAGCAAAACATAAACTCCAACAAATATTGTAAATAGAGGTATTTATGAAAGTATCATGAGGGCATGAAGGAAAGGAACTAACTCTGCCTAGGGCACTGTAAGAGAATTCCAAAGAGGTAATATCTTTGGAATACATAGATCTTTGGTAGATCTTTAATGAGATACCAGTTACACAGAGAGCAAAGGGAAAGGCTTTCTTCATATTAAAAACAAACAGTATGAACAAAAATATGGCACTGTGAAAGAACATGACAAATTTAAACAATAGTTGCAAATTCAGTGTGGCTTAACCACAGACTATTCAGAGACAAGAGGTATGATATTGAGTTGAAGGGTAAATACTGGTGAAGGTTATAAACATCACTGAATATCATGCTAAGCCTGGAGACAAAGGTTTTTAAACAAGGAAATGACAAGATCAGATTTGCCATTAAAAATATGTTGGATAGTAGTATAAGGTGGAGCACAGAGAGACAGATGGCAGTGAACAATTTATAAGAAGCTGTTTCAATAGTGCATATTAAAAAGTAATGGCATGAACTGAGGTAGTAAGAGCAATATTAGAAAAGATAAATCTGAGATTCACCTCTATCTTAACATGTTCCATGTAGTACTGAAATTATTTATATCTGTAAAGTCTCTGCCAATAAATAGCAAGCTTCTTGACATAAGAAGACCTATTCATTCTTCTTTGAAATTCCAGTGCCACCATAGTGCCTGCACTCAAAAATCCTATGGAACTGAATGCTAAATTAATAATAATTATAGCAGCTAACATATACTGAGCACTTATTACATGTCAGGCTCCCTTCTAAGAACTACTGAAACATGAAGTAGTTCATTTAAACCTCATAAAACCCTACAAGTATTATTATCCACATTTTATACATGAGGAAATCAAAAACCCACAGAGGAAATCAAAAACCCACAGAGGTTAAATAAATTGCCCAACCTGAGCCAGCTGGTAAGTGAAAGGCTGGGATGCAAATGCAGAAAATCTGCCTCTGGATTTAAATTAATCACAAAGTAAAAGTGATAAGACCTGGCAAATGAATACGTATGAAAGAAGACCATAATGGGAAGCATAGGAGACTCAGTAAAACATAATGCCATTAACAGACTACAAACACTTAACAAAGGGAACTGTATTTTAGAAAAGAGAATGAGTCAACTTGAGTGGTAATATATTTTGGGAGATCAGCTCACTATAAATTGTGACTGTAAACATTATACTGTAAATGCTTTGTAGTTTTCCCCCAATAAAAAAGAAAGAAAAAAAAAAAAGAAAAGAGGATGAGTATAGTTTTGGACATGTTAAGTTTTGCAACACCTACAGGACATTCATGATGTTCAGAAAGCAAGCAAAAATATCATACTTGAGCTCAAGAGTGAAATCAAGAGTAGAAATATAAATGCAATAGTTACCTTTGCTCATAAGTACCGTGAAGCTATGGAAGTAGATGGAATTATCTAAGGAGATCAGCAGATCATGAAAGGAGTTAAGAATAAAATCCAGGGGAAAACCAAGATTTAAGAAAGCAAAGGAGGAGGAGTCTTTAAGGAAGGCTGTGAAAGTAGCCAGAAAGGGAAAGAAATCCAAGAAATAATGATGATCTCGACATCAAAGAAAGGAAGTTTCAAGAAACTAAAGGTTGCCCACTGTGTACAGCTCTATAGAAAGTTCAAGTAGAATGAAGACTGAAAATGGTCCAACGGTTTCAGCAATCAAGTTTTTGATAAACTTAAGCAGTCAATTAAAGAATAAATAGGATTCAAAGAAGTGTAAGACGCACTTTCAGAAAGTCAGTGATATGGGAAAGGATAAAATAAGGCAATAGCTTAAAGAAGCTGGGAAGCTGGGACAGCGGGAATCAAGAGAAAGAGTTATTATTATTTGTTTTTGTTTTGTTTTAGGATGGGGAACCTCAAGGATGTTTGTCAAGTGAGAAAAGAAGTCTGAAGAAAGTGACAGGTTATAAATAAATAAGATAGGGATAACTGAAAGAAAAATCAGGTATTGTCCAAGAAAAAGAGGTATACCACTTTCTCTTAGAAAGCAGGAAAACAGCAATAAACAAAGGATGGGTACCACTTCAGGTAAATCTGAAAGTGAAGAAAGAGGGAAGCTGACATCTACCACTACTCCCACCCCACCTTCCCTTCCTTACTTACTCAGGTGAGTGGAGGTGGGGGAGAAAAGATGGGGTGAGAAGGCAGCAGAGCCCAGAGTGGATGTTCAGTCTTTCACACGTAGTTTCCTAAAAACCATCAAACAGATTCCCAGAGACTAGCAGCTATCAGCAGCGGGGATGCTGTAGAAAAAGCACTTATCCATCTGCCTAACTACTTACAGTCCCAAGTAGGCATGGAAAGGCCAACAGTGGAGAAAAGTGGTAAGAACTCTCTCCTGTTATTAGTCTCTCTTACTGTTATTAGCCCTGGGACACTGCACCATCCCTTGTTGGTTTCTTTAAATCCTGCCCATACCTTTGTAAATATAGTCCCTTTATTAAACTCTTCTCAAACCCAGCTTGAGCCATCTACAAATTGCAAGGAGACTGACTGATAAAAGAGTATTATTGTTTACAGAACACTTTTCTCAATCATATCCCATTTGAAGACTGAAAACAAATAAAGACTCTATGGTCAAACAAGAATAATACAAAGCAGTGGGTAAATCTTGAGCTCTGGAGTACCTCAAAGGTTTGAATCTCAGTCCATCATTTTCTAGTTATGTGACCTTAAATAAATCACTGCAAACATCTGAGCCACAGTTTCTTCATCTATAAATTTCTGATGAAATAAGTATTGCTAGTTTTAAGAATAAAGATAATAACCTACGTAGCACTCTAGGCACAAAGCAGGTCCTCTGTAAATTATATGTTCCTTTCTTCCTTCCTCTGTGCTGATCCTGTTTGACTCAGGTACCCCATCTCTGATTGAGAGAAGAGATGCAAACTGCTCTGATGTGTCTGTCCTCCCTACCTCACATATATACCTCAGTGAGCTGAAGAAAGGTCAAGCATACAGTCTCAGCAAATGAAGGCTTTAAGATATCCAAAACTAAACTGCCTCCAGCTTCTGGAACTCAATTCCAAACCTTAACAAACTGCTCTCATCTTTCAATATACCTGGGGTGCCAATTGCTGCTCTACTGCTTGACCAACAAAGGGCACTGCTCACAGACCCAAGGAAAACTGGCCTCTAGAACCTTTTCTCACCATCCCCCCAATCCCTTTTCAAAGACCTCAAAGAGAAGAGCCTGATTTTGAGGAATCAGCACCTCAAAACTCAAAAACCAACAGTTAATCTGGACCCTGTTCACATACTGCAAAAACATAACAGAAGGCCGTAGCTTAGTGTTCCTGTCATCTACTTAGACTTTCTGAAAAGTTCAGAACAAGACAAAGAAGGTAGAATCACCACCCTTTTATGGTGCTCTTCCTCCTATAGCAAAGTTCAAAAAAAGTAGACCCCTTCTCTTCCCAGATTTACCTTCAGGCTCAGTCACAGGGTAAAAAGGGGAAGAAGGAGCTGATCTCTCAGACTCACAAATGGCCAGGGTCAGGCACTCACCTTAGGGTCCAGAATACAGCCTTACAAGCACACACAGCACGGTGTTGTCAACCAATCTCAGAACAACAGACACAGGGCAGGAAGTGCCTCAGCCTCACTTATGAACCTTTGCCCTGGGAGAGGCAAAGAGAAGGAGGGGGCTGGGGGCAGAGATATATCTGCAACAACACCTACATCAGACAGGGAGAAACCAAAATGACCCTCCAAGAACAGGTCTTTAAAGTCCTGAGGTTTATCTCTCCTTACAATGGCCCTTCCTAGGCAAGAAGACTGATGCATGAATGAGCTGTTACACTAAATATGAAAAGTAGAAAGACCTGATTAAAACTTCATAGGGATACAAAAGGGAAAAAAAAAAACACACCACCTAATAGGAGCCTACCAATCTAGAGCTCAGCTTACACATATCCTCCCTGGTTTTCCATCCCTCAGACAAATGGGATATCAGAGTATAGTCCCAACTCACTCCCACCCTTCCCCCTATTACTACCTCTGTTTCTGGCAATGATCTCCTTCTCTGACTCCAGTGAGCCCTTACATTTCACAAAGTGAACCTCTAGCACACAGTGACTCCCCTTTACGATAGTGAATCCTCATGTCACACGTGGTTATCTATACCCCTGTTGTGTGAGGGTGACAAAGAAGTCAAAGAGAAGGTAAAACTGAATCAGATCCTAAAGGATAAGGAAAGTTCACTGGGCAGAGAAGAAAAGGCATTCTTAACAGAGGAAGCAGCTACTGCAAAGATTTCAAGGCTCAAAAAAGTAACATGTTTTTAGGGAACTGTGAACAGTTTATTCAAGCTAGAACACCGAGTAGGTAGAGGCAGGAGATGAGGCTGGAGAGGATGAGTTGAGGCCAAATGATGCCCTATTAAGGAATTTGGAAGTTGTCCTACAGGACACAAAGAGCCAAAAGTTTTTAAGCAGAGGAGTTCTATGATAAGATTTGTATTTTTAGAAAGATCATTCTAGGGATAGACTAGAAAAGAGCAAATTTTAAGATAAGACACTGTTAAAAAATAAATCAGATGAGATGAGAGGGAGCTAAACTGAAGCTTTGACAGTGAAGATGTGGCAATGGAGATAAAGAGAAGATAGATAACAGAGAGGGAAACGTTTTAAGATTTTAGTGACTGATTGAATGCAGGGGGTGAAGGAGCAGAAAGAATGGAAGATAACACTGAAATCTTTGCCTGGAAAGAGATGACAAATACGGGTGCAAAAGCAGGCTGTTGGGGCAAAGACAATGAGTTCTGTTTTTGACGTATTAGTTTTCAGATACCTGTGGAGATATACAGTAGATCAATGGTTATATATGTTTGGAACACATGGAGAGACTGAAACGAGATACAGAGAAGTAATCACCTCATTATGATATATTTTTCTATTAATATTTCACATTCTCTTCCTAAATTGAAATTATCTTTTCATGTGTCTATCACTCTCAACCAGACTGAATATTCCTTGAGACTTCAGGGCCATGTTTTATTTGTCTTCTTATCCCATAAAATGTGAGCATAACAAGGGCAGACTATATGCTCAATAAGTATATGCTGAATGAATAAATGAATGAATATATGAATAAATTAATTTGTTCTCCCAGCACTTAACAAAGTGCCTGACACACAACAGATATGGAATAAATGGTTAGCAAACCTCCAAACATGTTTCTACCTCTACATCATCATCTTCATGTGTTTCACCTGCTCAAACCTACCACTCAGCTACATGTCATTAATCAAAATCCATTACATGCAATGCACTACTATTTCAACAAAGAGTTTGGCAAACAACAGCAAAGAATAAGCTTACCAAATCCAGTGCTTTCTTCAATATAATGAAGAATTTGGACAGTCCCTAAGAACTCTCTGACATTTGACTTGATTCATCCTCTCACTATCATGATGTGATCCACTATCAGGATGTGATCCAACTATTAGGTGTAACTGTTCCAATGTCATTGCCATAGTATTAAACATAACCCTCATCCTTATGTCACCCTCTAAGTCCTTCAGTCTCTTTTAAAAATCGACTATTTACGAATCATAAAAAAATGTTGCTACATCACCTTTACTCTCAGTTACAAATCTTCTTTCCCCAAGTTACTCTCAGGGAACCAAATTTTGGGTCCAGCTTTGCCATTTTATCCCTATGTGATCTCTGGCTTCTGAATTGGATTCCTCTATAAAATGAGAATTCCTGTTTTTGCCTATAAGATATCTACGTAAATTCAGTAACATCTTAAATTGCTATGTAGAGCATGAATGCTGTTCAGATGTCAGAAGTTATACAGAATTACTGTACAAATGTATGCTTCCTCAACCTAACACAACAGCCACACCATCATCACTCTAAATTTCTGGAGTTCATAAACCAGTAGAAATAATTTTTTAATTTAAAAACTGAAATAGGTTGTCACTTTTTATTTTGGAAAATAAGACCATTTTTTAAAAACCCACTATCTACTGTCACCATTATTTCATCAGTGAAAAAACACATCAACACCAAAAGAATAGGAATGATAATCTCTGGATAAATTTATCTTCAAGAAAAACTCACTAGGCTGTCTTTCTTTCTCTCCTTCCACCTTGGATGGATGAAAACTTTATCACGGACCAGGTTCTTGGCTGTGTTTAGGAACCACTGCTCTAAACTCTGAATTGTACATGTAGATCCTATAGGGTTCTGTCTGGCAGGCTGCCAAGGGTTCCACCAGTATGAAGACCTGTTTGGCCTCCAGAGAGAAGCAATGAAAACATACCACAGGATACAACAGTTGGTTCTGAGGCTGAGAATAGAATGGAGAATGAGGCTGCCTAATTCTCAGGGAATGGTCTGGATAAGAAAGGCCTATGTTGTGAACATGGCCATTATCACTGAGTGCCAATCTAACTTTCCAGAATTTTCAAAATTTTCATGTGTATATGAGTTGGTGGGGAGAAGGGCATCTGTACAATGCTAATAAAGTGAACCCAATTAGAGGACGTGGAGGGAGGGATGATTGCAAAGGGATAGGAAAAAACTTCGAGGATGAGCAGAAATGCTCAGTATCTTGAGAGTGATGGTTTCATCAAACATGTACATTTTAAATGAGTTTTCTGTACATAAATTTACCTTAATAAAGTAGTTTTTCAAAAAAATTAACTATACGAAAAAGAGTAAGGCCATCTTGGTGGGAGCTAAAATACAGTGTTGTACGTGACTAATCATGTGACCTCCATGAAAGTAGAATTAGCTGAAAGTGGTCAATCCAATCAAAGACCCCACAGTTCAGCACAGCTAAGTAGCAGCAGCGGAGGAAGGAAGATGGAGAGAAAACAAAAATAAGGAGTCACAGCCAAAAACCTTCATGAGAGGGCCCACCTTCAAGTATGCAATCCAAAGGAGGAACTTGAGGGAACTGGGGTTCAGTGATTACTCTGAAGACTGCGCGTCAAATACGATTTTCATCACCGTAGTTGTTACACTATCGCCCATGAAGCCTTCCCTGTTTGGTACCACAAAGTATGTAGAGTTCATAGAAGGAGGGGAGTCAAGTGCACAACACTTCCAGCCAAGCTGCCCTGCTTAGTCTATAACTATTGCACTACGCAGGACAGGCCATCGAAGGCCTCAGAACCAACCTCTCACCCTTATCCAAGTCTCACAATCCTCATTCCCTACTCTCATGCCCTGCCTTCAACTCTCTCACCAATTCGCCATCACCCCGCAGGTTCTTCGCCTTTACTCTTCCCCTCCTCACACAGACCTTAACCCCTCAGTCTGGTTCTAGGGCTGTCCCTCACCCCTGCCCTCGGTAGCCCCAGTCCCTTAGGACACTGTGTTCAGGAGTCCCTTCAACTTAGCCCCTCAGAAGGCATCCGAGCTCCTCATATAACCAGCCCCGTACTTGTCCACTCACCTCTAGGCTCTCCTCTTGCTCCGCTACCCCAGACACTCACAACCTGCCCCTCACCACCTGCCAGCTCCTCACCCTGTCCCCTCACAAGTCACCAAACCCGATGCCGTCATTTCCCAGTCCCTCATCCCCCCATTAGCCTCTCCGGCCCTCTGGCCATGAGTACCGCTCACTCACAGAACGCCGACCCTGGCCAGGCCCGCTCGTAGCAGCGCTGCTAGGTGAGTTCAGGCCGCCGCCATCGCTCCTCAGGCGCACCAGCCGCGCCCCGCCCCGCGCCACACGCAGCCCGCACCCCAGCGCACCACACGTAACCGCCCAGCGACGCACGACTAGGCAATGGCGTACCAGCTCATTGGTTGGACCTGGCCAAAACTGGAGCGTCGACGCTTGTTTCCCGGCAACGGTCGAGCGAAGGGGCGGGGACGCTGACGGCATTCCGAGGGAGCAGTACCGCCTCTCCCCTAGGTTCCGCCCCTTCGTACTGTAAACCCCGCCCCTCAGGAGGACTCGGGCGTGTCATAGGGGAAGACTTCTGGGGAGGCGGAGGCCAGCGGGTGGAGCCTGGGAGGAAAAGGTCGAACCAGAGGGCAGAAGGCGGGACCGAAGCAGGGACGGGACACTTAGAGGAAAGACCAGAAGGGCGGTGCTTAGGAAAGAGACGGGATCGGAAGAAACACTAGAGCGAAGGGGCGGGACCACGGGTCCTGAGCGGTGCTTAGAGTGGAAGAGTGGGCCTGGAAGGGGCTGGGCTAGTACGAAAGGGTGGGTCTGAGGGGAGGAGTCAGCAGAAGTCCGGAGGGGAGGGCCTGTAAAAGAGCCGAGCCCTAAAGAGGGCTGACTGCAATCAGGTTCATTTTTAACCCACCCTCGTGCATGGCTGGAACTCTAGTACCCTAGCGGTGACCGCCCCGGGCTCCCCTAACACCTATGTGCTGTGTTGCTCTTGTGACCTATTAGGAACTATCTCAGAAAAAGTGCCTACATGTCAGGCTGTATTCCAGATTAGTTAGAACCAGTCTCTGCCATTCAGGACTTCAGCCCTTTAACCAGACACAGACAATTGCAACGTAGTGTAATAAGTTCTATAGTAGGACAGCCATCTAGAAGCAGCACTTAGCATGATTTGAGTATGTAGAGAATGAGGGGAAGGAAAAGCAAAGGGGTTTAGGGAAGAATTCCAGGAGGAGCTGAGTCTTGGGAATCAAGCGAAAGTAAGATAAACTAAGAGAAATGAAAGTTTCGGATAAGATCTGTAGTTTAAAGTATTGTATCCGTGTTAAATACATGTTTTTGATCATTGTACTGTGGATGTATAAGATGATAACATTAGGGGCCACATGGGTAAGGAGTTTACAAGAACTGCATTATTTTTGCAACTTTTCTGTAAGCCTAAAATTAGTTCAAAATAAAAAATATTTAAAAAGAAATAGAAGTTTCAGCCCAAAGGATCAGCATACACCAAGGCAAGGAATAATAGACAACATGGAGGAGTGTTCTGGGAATTGCAATAAGTACATTGTATCTGAAGCCTAGAGAACATGCAGAGGAAACATTGTGAGATGAGACTGAAGATATAGACAAGCATCTTATATTTTCTCCTTGGGATGATACAGAGCTCTAAAGAATTTTATACATGGCCAGATTGACAGTGAGGGATCCTTTATAAAAGACCAGACAAGAGCTGATAAGGCCCAAAGTAGAGTAGTAAAAATGCAGAGAAGTAGACATATGGACATTAGAAGGTAGGTCACTAGAGCTTGATAATTGGGTGAATATGAAAGGAAAAATAAGAGGAAGGATAAAAATTGATTCTTAGCTTATATACACTTGAAAATAGGCAAAACTAAACTATAGCATTAGAAGTCAGGATAGTGATTATCCTTGGAAAAACATTGACTGGAAGCGGGCAGAGTGAGGCTCCTGAGGCACTGGTAAGTTGTTTCTTGATCTGAGTGCTGGTTGCATAGGTATGTTGAATTTGTGAAAATTTATAAAGCTATATACTTAGGAAATATGAGTCTTTTTATGCATTTGTTTGTTCTGGTTACTATGCTGTGTAATGAAGTACCCCAAACTTAGTGTCAAAAAACGACAGACATTTTTTATGCTCCAAGATTCTGAAAATTCATAGAAGACACAGCAGCAATGGCTTGTCTCTATTCCTTGATGTCTGCAGCCTCATCTAGGAAGCTCGAATGCCTGGAATTGACTTGAGGCTGATGGCTGGAACCATATGGAAGCTTATTCAGTCACATATCTAGTGTCTCAGCTGGGACAACTCAAATGCCAAACTCAGCCAAGAACTATCAAACAGAGCTCCTCAAAATGTGGTGGTTAGGTTCCAAGAGGGAGCATCCTGAGAGGGAGCTACCAGACAACAAGCATATCAAGAGAACCAGAAGGAAGCTGCATGGCCTTTTATGATCTAGCCTTACAAGTCACACAACATCACTTCTGCTATACTCTGTTGGTTGAAACAGTCCCAAAGTAGCAATGTCAAAGAATTTGTGGCCATTTTTTTTAAACTGCCACAATGTTATACAATAACAATAATAAATACTAGTCCTAAGTTTTTGGATAAAAGGACAGAGATAGGAATTATAAGAGAAAAATTAGGTAAGGGAATATAATGAGCTCAGTTATAGACCCAGTGAGTTGAAGGTGATTGTGGGATATCCAAGTGGGGATGTCCAGTAAGCAGTTAGCATTGTAGATAACTGCAGCTCAGGGAAGTTCTTGGGAGCCATTAGATAGTAAATGAAGTCCTGTGGGTGACCGAGATCAACCAGAAAGAGTTGGAAAAAAAGGAGGATGGAAAGAAAGGAAAGCCTAGAACAAAGTCCTGAAAAACACTACATAGAAGGGATGGGCAGAGGATCGTATGAAAGAGACTAAGAAGAAATAAGCAGAAGACCAAGAAATTATGGCATTACAAAGGATTTTATTCATTTTTTTGCATTATTTTGAATATTATCTTTTCATTTTAACAAAGTTATAATACTTTGTAAAAAGAAATTATGGCAAAACGACACAAATCTGATCCTATCACTTAATTGTGCAAAACACTTCACAGATTCTCCATTGCCTTTGGGTAAAATCCAAGCTTCATAACATGGCTGACAAAACTCTTCTTGAGCTGGCCTCTGTCTATCATTCAGCCTCATCTCTCACCACTACCCCCCCACCTCCTCTAAAATAAGCCAAATGATGTTCCCCCAGTCACCCCTGCTTTTTGATGTCTCTATGCCTTTGCATATTCTGTGCACTCTGTCTCTAATGTTCTTCACCTTTCCATCTCTATACCTAACTCTTATTCATCCTACAGAACCCAAGCTCAGTTGGGAACCCTTCCCATGTACTGTAATGCCCTCTGTGTATCCACCTAATAGTGTACTTATCAGTACCCTGGCAACAACTGCCCCTGTGTAATTTCCTGATATGTAATTACCCATCTACCTATTTCCCCTACCAGACTGTGAGCTTCTAGAGGGCAGGGAGTGTGTCTTATTCACCTTTAATCCTCAGTACTTAGCACAATATTGGCCTGGCATATAGTGGGTGTTCTGGTTTTGACTTGTTGACTGAGAAAGATGATAGTAGACAAAGGTACATCAGGTTAAGGGAGAATTTATAGGGTTTTTGTTTGTTTTGGTATGGAAGATATTAAAGCATGTTCACAGAAAGGGAAAAGCTGAAAAAGGTTGAGGATCCATACAATACATAAAATACCTGTTGGCATCAGGTACTAGAGGTAACAAGAAGGGAAAGGACAAAAGCACCATAGGATGGCCCCCATCACACCATCCAGCTGGAAGGAGGGAAGGCAGATGTGGATGTAGATAAGGGTAGGATACAGGTAAGGTAAGGATGTAGGTAATGAAAACAGAGCTTATGTTTGATGTGGGAGGCATCTGTGTCCCTAGAGACTATTTTAGCACCTGACATAGATGAGCCATTCAGTAAATAGTTGTTAAATAAATAAATAATGAGGCCCAAGCAGAGAACTCCCACAAGGTAAAACAGAGTGAGTATCTGAGCCTACACTAAAATTCAGGTTCCCCTGAACTAGAGGACCCTATGTAACTCAGGGTTTGCAATGCAGGGAGGGGAGGAGGAAGGCATAAACAAGGCCCAGGCTTTGCTCTGAGGCATGCACCTCCTTACCTTCTCCAGGGACCTCATTACAGGTGTTTAGCTTGGCAAGTGTAAGCACAGGCCCTGGGAGACAGGGCAGGGGACAGGAGCTACACTGTCTCCACCCCTTCAGTAGCTGCTAGTCCTGGTTGTGTTGCTAAGAGCATCAAAGACAAAGAAGTCACAGCTGGAACCCAAGGGCAGCTCTTCCCGGCTGTTAGGTACTAGCCTCCACCTCCCAAAGCCATCTACAGGCAGAGAGGCCCTGGATATCTCACATCCCAGCACTAGGCCACAGAACCATGAGCCAGGACAGCAAAGTGAAGACAACAGAGTCCAGTCCCCCTGCCCCATCCAAGGCCAGGTGAGAAGTCCTGGTCCCCTGGGTTGGATCTGTTCACTTCACTCCACAGAGCCTCATTCCTCTTGGTGCCTTCAGTCGCAACCACAGCATGGAATGTCTGGTGAATAAATAAAGCAAGACCTCCCTTCTCACTCACAGGAAGTCGATACCTGTCCTGGACCCATCTGGGGATTCCTACTACTGGTGGCTGAACACGATGGTATTCCCAGTAATGTATAACCTCATCATTGTCGTGTGCAGGTTTGGCTGGGGCGATAAGGGAGGGGCCTTAAGAGGACAAGAAGGCTAAAGAGTGAGGGAGGAGAGGGATGGACCCTTGGGCGGGGCTCTAAGGAGGGGCGGTGCCCATGCAGGGCCCAAGGCAGAGTACTGAGGGGCCTGGGGACACTGGACACCGCCTCACACACAGAGCATGCCCTTAAGCCAATCGCTTCTATCCCCGCCCTGCAGAGCCTGCTTTCCCGACTTGCAGCACGGTTATCTGGTGGCTTGGTTGGTGCTGGACTACACGAGTGACTTGCTGTACCTACTGGACATCGTTGTGCGCTTCCACACGGGTCAGTGAGCTCCTAGGATTGACCCTTTGCTCCATGTTCCCTTTCCAGAGAAAGTCTCTTAGTTGCAAAAAGAGCCGCCCTCCGTGATAGCACTTTCACACGCCTCTGTGCTTGACAACATCTCCATGCTTACCCCAGAAACCCTGGAGCCTCCACCCTGTCCCTGTGACCATCTCCCTGTCCTACTCTGGCCTGCCCACCCTCACCCACTGTTGCCCCCTGCCCATGCCTTCTTCCCTTTTCCTAGGATTCTTAGAACAGGGCATCCTGGTGGTGGACAAGGGTAGGATCTCGCGACGCTACGTTCGCACCTGGAGCTTCCTGTTGGACGTGGCTTCCTTGGTGCCGACTGACGTGGCCTATGTGCAGCTGGGCCCGCACACACCCACGCTGAGGCTGAACCGCTTTCTCCGTGCGCCCCGCCTCTTCGAGGCCTTTGACCGCACAGAGACCCGCACAGCTTACCCGAACGCCTTCCGCATCGCCAAGCTGATGCTTTACATTTTTGTCGTCATCCATTGGAACAGCTGCCTGTACTTTGCGCTGTCCCGGTACCTAGGGTTCGGGCGTGATGTGTGGGTGTACCCAGACCCCGCGCAGCCTGGCTTTGAGCGCCTGCGGCGCCAGTATCTCTACAGCTTTTACTTCTCCACGCTGATCCTGACCACGGTGGGAGACACGCCAATGCCGGCCCAAGAGGAGGAGTACCTCTTCATGGTAGGCAACTTCCTGCTGGCTGTCATGGGTTTCGCCACCATCATGGGTAGCATGAGCTCTGTCATCTACAACATGAACACTGCAGATGCGGCTTTCTACCCAGATCACGCGCTGGTGAAAAAGTACATGAAGCTGCATCACATCAACCGCCGGCTGGAACGGCGAGTTATTGACTGGTGAGAAGACGGGGGTTCCAGACCAGGACAGGGACAGGGTAGGCGGTAGAACCTGAGGGAGGTGACTAGGTTCCCATTGCTTGTAGGCTAGGCAAGGCAGTCAAAATGTGGCATTCATTAGTGGGACTTAGAAAGGAATGTCCTCAACTAAGGGAGTCGGGACTGGGGGCAGGGGTGGGTAGGAGATGGATAGGGAGAGGAGCTCATGCACAAGGAAGGATAACACAGAGGCCAGGGAGTGGGAACTGCCATTGCGTGGGAGGGCTCCAAAGGCTCTGGAGGGGGTGGGAGAAGGGCAATACCACGCCCCCCAGGAGAGGGCCAACCACAAGATGGTTGACTGTGTGTGATGATAATCTGTACTCTGGACTGAACAAAAGGAAGTCTCACAGAGTTGAGGAACCAGAGCAGAGAGTCTGTAGAGAGGATAGGGGCTTGGTGACTGAAGTAGCTATCAGTGGGGGTGGTACAAGACATCACAGATTGGTGGGTGGGGTAGAGTTTGACAGGAGGTAAAGGATATCTTATTCATTGTCAAGTGATGGAGGCTTCCATAACCTGGGTGAGGTAGAAGAGGTCAAAACATATCTGTGACCAGGAAAGGAGATTAGCCAACTGTCAGGAACTTCCATGCCCCCTGTGAGATCTCAGTATGGTTGGACTCTTGGCTGAAGCTGAGCTGAGCCCTGGTGGAAGGGGGTGGAGGCAGGCATGTAGGGGGCTGGTAAGGAAATGACACTGCACTTACTCCCAGGTACCAGCACCTGCACATCAACAAGAAGATGACCAATGAGTTAGCCATCTTACAGCACTTGCCCGAGCGGCTGCGAGCTGAAGTGGCTGTATCTGTACACCTGTCTACGCTGAGCCGGGTGCAGATCTTCCAGAACTGTGAGGCCAGCCTGCTGGAGGAGCTGGTGCTGAAGCTGCAGCCCCAGACCTACTCACCAGGCGAATATGTCTGCCGCAAGGGGGACATTGGCCGAGAGATGTACATCATCCGCGAGGGTCAACTGGCTGTGGTGGCAGATGATGGCGTCACACAGTATGCTGTGCTTGGTGCAGGACTCTACTTTGGGGAGATCAGCATCATCAACATCAAAGGTGGGCACCTCAGCATTTGGTCCCAGGACAGGGCTGGGGAGGAGGATAGGGACAGAATAACCCAGTGCTGGGACCAGATGGTACTTCAGGGCCTACAGAATAAGGAAATCTAGCCCTTACCTGAGTCACTAGATGGCTCAGGAGAGAAGCAGGACATGGAAGATCTGTTTCCCGAGAGGAAGCTGGGCAAAGGTCAGTGAGCAGGCTGGGTCTTGGAAGACAGAGTAGACATGCTCTGTGGGTATTGACCAAAGGCACCAACAGACCAGTGGAAAGTGATAGAGATAATAATAATAGCTAATATTTATTACGTGCTTACTACATGCCCTGTTCTAAGTGCTTCACACGTATCAACTCATTAAATTCTCACAGCACCTATGTAAGGTAGGTACTGTTCTTATTCCCGTTTTCTTAAAGATAAGGAAATCAAACTCAGAGAGGTTTGGTAATTTGCCCAAGGTTACACAGGTACACACAATTGGAATTAGTAGAAAGAGCAACTCTCTCACAGCCAATTGGAAAGGTAGAAGAGAAGAAATTCCCATTTACTGACCATCAGTTCTGGGGCAGGCCCGTTACTCTACACTGGCTCATTTTTTCCTCTTCTCAGCCCTGTGCAGTAGGAGTTGTTATGCCTAATCACAGGTAAAGAAACTGGGCCATGGGAAAGGGCAAAGCCTGGAAAGTGTGTGAGTGCACTGTCACTGACTAGGGCTAGACATGCTCTAGACTGGCTCTCTCAGCCTGAGGGTTCCAACCTCGAGTAGTTCTGAAGGCTTCACCTCTGTCCCCCAACAACCCTTCAAGCTCCACATCCTGTATGTGGTTGGCTGCTGTCTGCTTGACTTTGGACAAGTCACTTCCCTATTTAGATCTCAATTTTCTCACCTACCTAATGAAGGTGACATTGAAAACCCAAAGAGTTATTTGTGAGAGTAAATGAGCTATATGGGTGAGACATCCAGTACAGTGCCTGGCACATGGCAAGTATTCAAGAAATGGTAACTCCCCTTCCCTTTTCTAAGGCTCCCTTTTCTAGCTCTGAGACTTTGTAGCATTCAGCCTATCCTGTCTTCCCACTCACTCCCCACCAGCATAATCTGACTCTCTCCTCTCCCCATTCTCCCCACCCCCGACATTTCAGCCACTCCGAACTGCTTACTGTTTTCTGCATCCACCTGACTCTTCTCTACCTTTTTCCCTCTGCTCATTCTCCTCCCTCTGGCTAGAGTCCCTCCCCCATGCTCTCCTGCTGTGGCCCCTTCTTGGGGAGGAGAAGTGAACACAGAAGACAGACAACAAATGACAGACACACAAAGACGGTACAAGACTGCAGCCGTTCCCTGCTTGCAGTGTCTTTATTTTTAACACTGTTCTTTTGGCATCTGTCCCAGTCTACCCCAGCTTTTCCCACCACTATTTTCTGTTCCCAGAATGTTTTCATCTCAGCATGGACTGGTTCTCACCGCTCTGCCTCAGGGAGTTGACGATTGCGTCCCCTCCTTTGCCCTTTCCCATTTGCGGGTCAAGGCACCCTGGCTTGTTTGCAAGT